>LOJH01067380.1:0-10228 GCA_001685095.1 Ellobius talpinus | reverse complement strand
ATTAACCAATGAAAGTAACACATAGACAGATGACCCTCCTCCATCACTCTTTCACTATTTTCCTTTGTTAGTCCATTTCGTTGCCAGTCTTTCATTTGCCAGCCACACACATGCACAGCAGACAGTTGCCTGATGATGTCAAATCATGGGCTTTGTAATAAAAAGATGGCATATCTGCCAGTGTTTTACTTGCCCTAGTGTCCAGACAGATTAATAGATTTCACTTCTCATGTCAATTACCTGAGCTATCTTCAAATGTGTGCTGCAATTTTAGATCTATAATAAAAATAAACAATGGAAAGCAACGGGGAATTTTTAACACTAAGATGCTTCACTTTTGCTTCTCTCTCTCTCTCTCTCTCTCTGTCTTCCTCTCTCCCCACCGCCCCATCTCTTCTTCCCCTCCCCCCTCTGCAAGATATACCAGCAAGTTAGGAATTGTTCATTCTTTCCAACTACTCCAAAATAGTCTTAGTCTCCCTACATATCTGTCCATAGACACCCAATTGGACACACTTAGAAGGAGGAGGTTGTCTGTGCTTTTGTTTCCCTGAATCTCAGAAATCAAATAGGAATTGTATTCCCTATAGATTTTCGTAAGCACAAATTGTAGAGTCAAGACTGATTGAGTAAGACTTAGCGTAATTATGGATTTGCAATTACCGCATTTAAGGCTTAGAGACAGTTGACAGGAACTGAGCCTGGCTCAGTTGAATCCTCCAGAGGTCATGCTTTTGACCGCTCTCAAGTGGGTGTGTACCGCCCCCTCCTGGCTCTTGTACAGAGTAACTTTGACCACTGGATAGCAAATTCTTGGTGAGATTCTCATCCAGGGATCTGATCCTTTTTAACCACATAACAGGAAGAGGTTGTATAAGATAGACTTCACTAGTCTAGCTACAGCTCTGTGCCCAGTGTGTTATATAGCTCAGCTTATAGAGCGGCCTCTTCTTAGAGTGAAAAGGGAGAACAGCAAAGAGGGAGACTTTACCAGAATACTGTTGTTTTGAGGATGGATCTCACATTCCCTAACACAGAAGAGTCAAGCTCGCGGTTTGCTTTGCTTTCTTTGGGAGATTATGTGTCATTTCCTTGTCCTCACTTTATTTTCTTTCTTATTAATAAGAACATTAATGACGTACAGAAAGAAAGCCTAGCATTGGAGGTGAACTGTTTTCTCCAAGCTGCTGAGTTCTGTAAGGGTTAGAGAGCTGGTAATAACCAAAGGAAAACACAGCAAACAATGCTCAATCAAGACAAAAAGCAGGGATTGCAAGCTGATGCTTTTTGAACCAGGACAAGACCTTGTATTTAGGAAAGTAATAGTAGTGGCAGTAGTAGTGTTAGTAAAAATAAAAAAAATAATTTAAAATTTATGTGTATCACCTTCCTCCCATGCTAGAATGTAATATGCACCATAATACCTTCTTTTAAAAATTAAGAAAATATTTTTATTATTTAAAGAATAATATGGAATATATTTGGATAAAATAATACAAAATATCAAAATATCAACACAATTGATAATGTCCTCTCTCCTGTACAGGGGTTAGGATAAATGAACTGTATCATTTCCTTTTTGAAAACACAGTGGTGTATCCTTTATACGTGTGAGAAAATAATTGTAATTATTTCATGATGTTAGCAAGAAGACCTTGTCTCTTGTGTAAAGTCTAGTCATGAACTTTAAGTAACTATTTCTTTTTCTCTGTAACGTATCTGCTTGCTTCAGCACTGACAAAACACATTAACTATTACCCTGTCCTGCAATAGCTTTTCAGTCTTCTTTATTTTATTTATCTTCTGTCCTTTTCTTTTTCCTTTTCAAATGTCTTTCACTTTACCCTTTCCTTTGCGTACTTTATTCTTTGTCTATTATTTTGAATGTTTCCACGGTATATTTTATGGTATATTGTACAAATCTCATTTGAGATCAATTGTAAATCTTATAATAAAATTATTTATACATGTATTTACATATGAATAATATGTGAATTGTAGCTTAATACGTCAAAATTTCAATTCCTTTTTCATTATGTATTAATTATATATCTTTGGCTTCTTTACATTGCATAAAATATTGTATTTTAGGTGGATTAGTTATTACTAAATAAAATTTGTTACATTTAGAAAGTCATTTTGAATCATTTTCTTTTAGTACAAGAAATAAACTCACAATTACAAATTAAATTAAGTTATATGAATATTTAATTTAATATGAATATTTTGAAATATAAATATATTCATGTACAATATTTTATATAGTTTGAAAAATAAACTATAAATTCTGTTTGTTTGGATTACACTTTCATTTAAATCTCTCAACTGACAAGGCTGTATTTATTTTCAGTGTATAACACATTTTGATATTTGCATACAAAGCAGAATGACCAAATCACGCTTATTGATATATGCATGAACTCACTCATGTACTTTTTCATGAGCCAATTTATAAAATTTTATTTTTTAATAATTTCTTTTATATTTTGAGATTGTAATATAATTACTTCATTTCACCATTCCCTTTTCTCCCTCCAAATTCTCTCCAATACCTCTCCTTTTTTTGCTTGGAAATCGTGGCCTCCTTTTTCCCATTAATTTTTATGATATATATGTGTATATATATACATACATATGCATTTACTTTTGTACTAAGAATGTTTAAAATCTACTTCTTTAACATTTTTGTATACAACACATTAACTTTAGTTACAGAAGCGTGTACCAGATCTCTTGACCATTTTCCTTCTGTCTACCTGAAATTTATCAGCATTTCCCAAACATCCCAGTCCCCATATCTTTCATAAACACTGTTTTGCTATTTCTTTGAGATGGACTGTTCCAGATAGCCAACATAATTGAGATCATGTAATGCTTGTCTCTGCTCCTGCTCTTTTCTACTTAACACAAGCTTTCTTGCTATTTCATTTTTACTATACAGTGACCATAGATATTTCTGTTTTTCCTTTTGCACTGAATAAAAGTATGACTCATTTGTTCTAGTTGCAGTTAAATTTGAATTTACAAATGGCATACTTAAAATTTTTTTTAATTCTTTGACAATCTCAAACATTTAGATAATATATTTTGATCATTCTCACCCCCATTCCCTTCTGCCCCCTCCTCTCTCTTGAATCTTTCTTCCCAACATTCCCCTTTTTCTCTTCATGTCTTTAATAAAACCTATAGAATGAAGATAAGCTTGCTTGCTTGCATATGCATGGACATGTCATCATACAAGATCATGAACAACATAGTGACTATACCCCTGAAAAATAATGATCACTCCCAGCTTGTGTGCTGCAGCCATGTCATTTCCAGAGAATAGTGTTTCACAGCACCCTGCCACAGTCTGGATCTTCCTCTGAACTTTGGTAAAGGGGATGGGATAGATAGTCCATTTGTGGCTGAGTGAGCATTCAGCAGTTACTTATTGTCAATACTCTGATCAGTTCATTGAGAATGTCTGCACTAATATCTGCACACCACAAAACTATACTTCTCTGAGAAGGTTAAGAGCATCCCCGTGCTATAGGAAATGAGTAAAAATATTTAGAAGCCAGTTTGACAGCATGCCCATTTAGCTAAACAAGAGCAGCAGGTTGTCCCCTTGGTCCTATGATTGCCATAATTATGGGCTTTTGTCCCAGCCATAAAATCCCTCCCATTGAACTAAACTCAAATCTAAGCAGCAAGTGGTTTATGACTCTTACGACAATCGTGTCACTATTGTATTAGTTGCCACGATTTGCTAACAGATCGGTATTGTAGCATACCTATTCCACTACTGATATGTTAGTTGAATTTCTTTCCGCCTGCATTTTGAATAACAGCTTCTGGCACTCTGAAAGTTAACACTCTGAAAGCATTTGCCGGTCAGTTGTAGTTTGTTTTCTCTATGTCTTGGAACCAAAGTACATGGTATCTTCAGTAACAGAGTCTTACCATCTAGCTTTGGTAAGCAACCAAAAACAAAGGTAGAAAACTGTATTATTTTGGGCTCTCTGGGGCTTACTCCAGGTCAGTAGCTTATTGGGTAGTATGTGACACCAAAAACTGCGATATTCATTTAACACCCCAAGGCTTTTGCAAGCAGCATTGTTCAGCAATACAGTATACCTCCATTCTAACTCATTTTATTGTTTCACTTGTTTTGATTAACCTTCCTCCATCCCCACAAATCTGGAGATCCAAGGTGCTCACCATGTTGGCCCACTAAGAGCAAGGATCTATAGAGCATTCCAAGTGTGGAGAAATCAGTTTACAAGCTAAAACCATCTCTGGCTTGGGAGGTCCTTCTATGTGTTGCTTTTATTGGCTAATGAATAAAGAAACTGTCTTGGCCTATAATAGGGCAAAAGAACAGAGCTAGGTGGAAAAAATTAAAGTGAATGCTGGGAGAAAGAAGGACAGAGTCAGAGAGAAGCCATGTAGCCCGCCAGAGCCAGACAGAACTTTACCCCGTAAGTCACTGCCATGTGGAGATACACAGATTAATAGAAATGGATTAAATTAATATGTAAGAGTTAGCCAGTAAGGAGCTAGAGCTAAGGGGCCAAACAGTAATTTAATTAATACAGTTTCTGTGTGGTTATTTCGGTGCTAAGTGGCCGGGAACAAACAAGTGACTGCCTTACTACACAGCTCTATGTGCCTTTCTGACAGTTTACAGAAAGCGATAGCTAGAAAAGGTTTCCAGCTATTTATTGCTGATTTGCTTCAAAGTAAGTATTCACATTTTTTGTTTTTGTTTTTGTTTTGTTTTTTTTGCCTGTTCGGTATCTGAAATTTTGTGTTCTATAATAAAGTGTTCCCCAACTCTTAGAAATCAGATTTCAAAAAGCTGGGTTCACCCTTATTTGGCATGCAAGGTCTAATCTTAATGTGAAGCTTATTTCACGTAGTTCCCTCTGATGGTGTGGAGTATTCTGACTCATAACTGCTAGCAGCATGGCCAAGAACAAAATCTCGACCTCTTTCTTCCAGCTCTGCACTCCGTTACACAGCAAATTTTGCATAGGAATCACTTTCAAGAATTCTTCAATTGGCTCACCCAAATGATCCAGATCTGATCTAATAAAGTATGACAAGGAATTATGTCATTGATAAAGCAAACGCTTACAATCTGCTGTATGCAATGGCTCTGGCAGAGCCTACCTTTCCTCTGCAGACTAGGTTCTTAATTACTACACAGCTGAAATGCCTGGTGCTTAGAAACTGGAATGAGTTCTTATAAGCACTTACATTATCAGAAAATATAAATAGCTCATTTATTCATGGTAGCATTACTGTGTTCCTAATATAGTTTTTATTGATGGACACTTGAACTGTATCAATCCACTTAAAATTCAAAATGGTTCTTTTGTGCATGACATTATGGCAAGAACAGTATAATTTAATTTAATATAATCTTTTAAAAACAATGATGTTTGTTTCATAAATGAATATTTTATATGTTGTGTTTAATTAAAATAAAACTATGCCACTGATCTCGAAAACACAAAACAGACTTGAGTTCATATTTATGAAGTGCAGCAATATTGGCAAGGCACAACTTATCTTGTTTATGAGACATGCTTGCTATTACTTGTACAGATTGCAGTCATTTTATTGCTGAGCTTAACATGGTTTACAACCCAACAAATGCAATGAAACTGTCAGGAGGAAAATAAGCCTATAAAATTTTGTAAAAAAGAAGGTGGCACTCACATATCAAAATGCAGTTTTTGCTGAAGCACTGGAAGGTTTTGAACTGTTACAGCCTTTTAGGCAGTAGATTTGGTGGATAGATTTCTAAATGAAAGGGAAAGGCTGAGATATCGCACTAGGCTATTTTTAGAGCGTTGGCTTTAAGAACAATTCCTGGGAGACCTTCTTGCTTTGATTCTAAGGCTGGGTTTCAGAATACCAGGCAAATGCAGAATATATGTCTTACCAGAAAACTAGGAAATGACAGTTCTTTGTGGCAAAGGGAGAGTGTAAAAAAATTATTTTTAAACTCTAAACTGTGTCTTATAATTTTATTATTTACTCATGTCTTTCTGGGTACCTCTGTGTGTGTGTGTGTGTGCCCACATGCATATGGGAATGTATGTTCTTGTGAGTGTCTGGGTACACACACTTGTTTGTATATAGGCCAGAAGAGGGCATCAGATTCCTTAGAGTTCGCTTGGAAAAACAAGTGGGTGCTGAGATCTGAATGCTGGTCCTTGTGATTGTAGAACAAGCACTCTTAACTGTGGAGCTGTTATCTCTTACCCCTCAAATTAGATTTAATTTTTTTTATAAGTTGTTAATGTTAAACTGTAGCAAAAAAAAAAAGAGCCACCGAGTTTCTGCAGGCTGAGGGGATGAGAGCGCATCCCTGAGTATCTGCCCTCATCTGCACACTCATTTCATGGACTCCAGTGGACTCTGAGCCCATTTACAGTGTGTTTAGATGTAGTCTGTGTCTGGACTAAGCCCCAATGCAGTTTTTCTTGTTTCCCTGCCTTTTCAGTGAACATCTACCAGATGTTTACTTTGAAAGGCTGGCACACAGAAGGCAGAAGGAGGCAAGCCATATGACTTCCTTGTTAAGAGAACATGTCCAGGTGACTCAAATGTCTACGTGACAGGACTTTATTCACACTGACAAACACATTTTCCAAAGTAACTTGTAGGTAAATGCTGGTCTAGAACACCACTGTGCTAGGCTCAGGTACTCCGATATTCTGCCTTTCTCATGCAAACTTTTTTACTCTGGGTAAAGTATCCTGTTCTCATCAATGTTCTCTCATACCTGGTTTTGTTTTCTCAACACATTCAATACTAACTACCAGCCTTGAATGGATGGGTTTTCCAGGACTTCGCTCTAACTTTGAGACTTCAAATATCTCCAATTCCACGGCCCTTTTAATTTACTTCGCTTTCTTTACTACCTTATCCACCTAGCAATAATGATTCTCTAATACAAACTATACTCAAAATTCTATACTACACCTGTTAGAGATTTGATTACACCACAAAGCTGTGCTTGGAGTGGCCAACCCATAACTGGATTCATCAAGAGCAGCGCTTCTTAACTTGTGTGTTGTGACCCCTTCAGAGTCTACCAACCCTTTCACAGGGGTTGCATATTAGATATCCAGTATTTCAGATACTTACATTGTGATTCACAAAGTAGTAAAATTACAGTTATGAGGTAGCAATGAAAATATTGTTTTGGTTGTGGTTGCCACAACATGAGGAACATATTCAAGGGTGGCAGCATTAGAAAGGTTGAGGACCACTGCTCTAGAGAGACTGATAATCAGTGGTTAACTTCAGCATCCTATCCATCCTATCCTAAAAGAAGTCCACTTAAGTACTCTGCAGACAATATTAAAATGTAGTTATTTTGCTATTAGATAACACATGTACATAATATAGCAGTTTCATAAAATTGGTAGTTTTGAATCTATTATTCACTTCACTTCTTGCTTGCCATTCAGTTTATTCTCTAGACAAACCAACCTTTTGAAAATAATATATTCATATGCATTCCATATAAACAAGTAAGGTTGGGAGTGTGTTTCTGTTTCTATTGGTAATTATGGATATAAAACAATATACATGTATATAAATTTTACACAAATTGAAGCATTGTTTTTTGAAGATTAGTTACACCATGTGTAAAGGTCTTCTAATGACTACAGTATATTTATTTGTAGTACTGTCTTAAATTGATGAATATCTAGAGTGTCCTTAATATTTCAAGCAGGGCTCCAGTGAATATTTGTCTTTTTTTCCAGCTTGCTAGTATACATCTACACTTGATCTTACTCAAAAGGCCGAGGAGCAATGGTAATATATGTGTATTAAAAAGAGGAGAATATGAAAAGTTCTAGGCCAATGGGTTATGTGCCTAGAAGTTTAGGAGATATTGATGATTTTCATCAATTAGCCTACTCCATTATATTTCAAATAGAAAAACTTGAGAACATCATTGTACAAATTGGGTTTTTTTCTAGAAGATTGAATAAACAAGACATTTGAAAATAGGGAAATGCTAGAGAACCCTGAAGTCATGTTTGGAACTTCTGGGCTGATGAAGAGTGAAGGGCTACCACAACACGTTAAGGCAAAAGGGAGAGATCATATTCTCTTGCCTAAAGGGCAGGGTTGTATGGAAAGGATGATCTCAAAGGGGTCTGGACCTTTGATTAGGAGACATTCAGCAGGGAACAAACTCTCATAAAGGAAGGAAGGAGCAAATAATTCGACCAAACTTCTCCCCTCTCAAGAATGGCTGCTTCCTTTAATTGCCCCAGCTCAACAGACAGAGAGAAGGCAAAACAGACCCTTCATAAATCCAATACAGGGAAAATATACAGATTGAATGTAAACACATATCTGCTTAATGGACTTCTCCCCTTTACTAATACACTGATCAATGACCCTAGTTTTCACCTGTGTGTCTGAGAAGTGAGATATTACACACACATTTCCTTTAGCATGAGTGGACACAAAACTAATATCAATGTTTTCTTTTTCTAGGTAGTGTTTTTTACTCTCTGGTTACGTAGATTCACACACATATATATGTATATAAGTTATATATTTGCTTCTTTGTAGTTGAAGAACTTCTGTTTTCAAAAATTGCAAATACTAAAGTTCCCAAATAGCTTCAAGTTGATAACATTTCGGGGAGCTTGCCTCATCACTTCCATTGCGTCCCTTAACATAGTATAAATTATAATTTGTTCGATCTACATGAAAATATAAAACAATCATAAATATCACTGTATATTGAATCACTGGCAAATCAGATGCAGGCACAATTCATTTAAATGAGAGTTTTCTGAAATTAAAGACTGTTTTCACTTAGCCACAGTACAATATAAAATAATTAACATTATTTCACTACTAATATATTCCTCAACTACATCCTTTTTTTCCTATTTTCTACATATTTTTGCATCTTTTTCAAACAGTTTCAAAGTTTTTCTTTCTTCTTCATGACTGTATTGTGCAGGGCTTTCTAGATAAAGGGAATATTAAGATATTTATACAAAGACATGCTGATTGAGGAGACTGAGAAATTTATGGCTTCTCTGTATCTGGGAATGAGGTAAATAATGAGGTATTATTTCACGGCTTTCAAGTAAGAGTGTCCAGAGCACCAATTTTAGTCCAAATGTAAGAGTCTGAGAACAAGGAGCACCCTGGTCAAGAGACGGTTGATGCTGTTCAAGCAGTTGTCCAGAAAGAAGAAAATTCTAGGGACCCATATTAGTGTTCACTTTATTGCTCATCACAGTGGAAGATAGCCTTCCACATTCGCCAGTGTTGCACTTAATATACCAACTAGAATGTTAAGTCATTCTTAAAATGTCCTCACAATTATACCAAGAGATAATGTTTATTCAAATTCTAGGACATCCCACATTACAAATGAGTTGTCTCAGAAATTCAATAACTACAAAGACCTCAGTATTCTAGAAGAATGCATTCCAAGGACTTTTAAGATGGTCCTTATGTGAATTTTTCCCATATTTTCTCAGGACATATGAATTTATTTTCAAAAATGTCATATTGTGCTTATCTCATTGTACCATACAGAAGTATGTAACATTACTCTTATTATTGGGAAAATATTATTAATTACAGGTAATGGTCAATTTTATTACATGGATTCCAAGTTTCCTGCTAAGATTCAATATATATTGTTAATAAAGATGAATTTGGATTAATAAATAAACAAATACCTTTTTATTAACACCCTTTATTCTTTGCTTCCTTATGTATTTCTAACTACAAGAGCTGGATGTGAGTTAAGACTACTGGTGTTATGTAGAACAAGTAGGGATCTATTATAAAATACAACCTAATGCATTGGTAGAAGCAGGTTGCACACACAGTCTTGAAAGTCTTCCTTCCTATGTTAGGACCCAGGCTGTGGGTTCTACAAGAAAGACTGTTAGGAAAAAGCAATAGAAGCAAGGATCAATATCAGCTGTGATGATAGAATAAGATACACCTGTTCTTTTATCATTTCTGAGTCTCAACTTAGATTTTGGAGTGTCCTGAACCAATTGCTACTGTCCTTCATTATGGAGGAGGTGACCTGAAGATCCGGTTGTTTTTCATAAGACAAGTTAAATTAATAGTTTAAGCAGGCTTCAAAAGCATCTTTTGTTTTGTGGTATTCTGCTGTGTAGTGAAAGGGGAGAGCAGGCCTGCTTTTCGTCCCGCCCAGCTCCCGCAC
>LOJH01067378.1:0-10228 GCA_001685095.1 Ellobius talpinus | reverse complement strand
AGAGACAGAGACCCACATTGGAGCACTGGACTGAGCTCCCAATGTCCAAATAAGCATGGACTTTTGAAACTCCAAGCCCAGCCCCAGTGAGCCACCTCCTCCAACAAGGCCATACCTCCTAATCCTTCCCAGAGACCCAGAAAACTATGTACGACCTCTGTTGATCAGACACCATTCACTGTGCCTTTCATTCCTGTCTCTGGAACTTTGGTGACATTCTGTTTGTCTTTTGTAGGCCACTGATTCTCTGGACCAGAATTAAAAGATGCTTCATGCCATAGTACTGCCACTGGATCTTTGTTTCCATTTTGTATTAAAGATGTACCGTATGTATGAACCTCAAGGAATTTCTCTTTAGCCGAAGGTGGAGCCCCAATCTGTAGCTTGTTCAGTAGAGATGCTTAGAGAATGTGATGTTATCTAACCATTGTGACACCAAGAACATACTATTTTCCTTTGAAACCTGGTGTGGCTAGAAATCACAAAAGAATGTGTTTATTCATGTGTTGGGCTTATTTGTGTCCCTTCATGCTTCTTAGCATCATATCTCACTGTAAGACAGTCTTTCTGTATTGATTTATGATGTTAGTGAAATGGTTTAAATACATGAGTGAAGATTATCAGTGACAGTTTCTGATTTCCAAAAAAAAGAAAGAAAAGAAAAGGAAATGCTTTTCTGCACTTTACATGCCTATGAAATAGGTGAAATAAACAAAGACCATCTAAAATTCTCTTTTGGATTTTCTCACAGGGAGGGGTCTACCTAAGAATCATAATACCCATCTATATTGATGCTGAAATTAATATATTTCACCAGCCAAGAACAGTACAAGTTACACAGAGATACTTCATGAGAATTCTTTGGGTGAGGGTTCTGAAGGATGGGTGACGGATATTTCTAGAAGCTGTGGCACCTGTCTAAGGATGATGGCTGTGGCACATCACCAATGCTTTAATCATCTTTTGCTCTCCTCCAGCCACAAAAGGAAACTATCAAACAAAACAAAAAGCTCCCACTGAAGATTGCTAAAAGTAGGTCAAAAGTAGTCTATATCTAGAGCACAATAGTTTTGCAACATGTTTTAATGGATAAGAAGATAAAATTTATTTACTGATGATTTCTTGTAGACATGTATAATAATGGGGTGGATAAGGCTTTGGAAATAAGTTCTACTTTTTAATAGAATCCAAATGGGAATGGGGTGAGCAGGGGTAGACGGCTTAGACAGTAAAGTGTTTGCCGTGTAAGCATGGAGACCTGAGCTTAGTGTCGAGCATCCACACACATAGAGTAGAGCATGACAGTGTGCACCAGTAATCCTATTTCCGGGCAGGCACAGGTCACATAACCCCCGGAAGTCACTGGCCAGTCAGCCAAGCCTACTCTACAGGCTCCAGGTCCCAGTGAGAGACCCTGACTCAAAAAATGGTATGGCACCAGGGGCACCAGAGGGGAATAGTGATGGACAGATATAAGTGAAGGACTTGAATACATGTATGGACAGCATCAACAATAAAACACCCAGAGCCATGAGCGGCTCTCTAGTAACAGCACTAGAAGTTGACCTCTAGCTTTTTGCTTTACACACGTACTTAGACACACACACACACACACACACACACACACATAAAATAAAATAAAGGAGGGACCAATATTTCTTTCTGGAACATTTTCATTTATTTGTAGTCTTTTGAATCCAGCTATATTATTCAGTCTTTTCCCAACTAGCACACTTTACAGTTCAAAATAGAGTCATAGAAATGGCAGTAGCTCACCTTTATTTCTACCTTGCATTTCTTTTTCCTTTTAAATCTTAAGATTTACCTTGGACATTTTCTGGTGTAGAGTGTTCACCCAAATGCAACGTCATCCTGAAAATTAGGTCACTGAAGGTTGAGTCTAAGAAAAGAGGAGGGCGACAGTGGCCCAGGGACGTAGGGATCCATCATTACTGGTGTGTGAGGTACTTTTTCCCCACCCCAATACCCTTGGTACATACTGCCAAGCAGCCTGCTTTGGCTTTAGTGGACTTAAGATCTTAGCAAGTCCTACTCCTTGGCTGGAATTGCCTATTTGTTTCTTTAGGTAACTTGTAGTGACAACATATAATGCAGGTTTTGTACGATTAGGCCGTACAGGTGGTGGGACAGGAGAGCAGATCTGCCATACAGATGTTCTTTTCTTAGTCTAGAGTCCCTGGAAGTTGTCCGCTGTGTGAACACACTTGAAAAGGCTCCTCTCACCACCCAGGGGTGGCACCATCCACCATGGACTGGGCTTTCCCCAACAAACACTATGAAAATGCTCTACAGGCTTGCCTGCCTATAGCCCAGTCTTATGGAGAAGTTTTCTCTTTGAGATTCTCTCCTTCTATATAACTTTAGCTTGTGTCAAGTTGACATAAAATTAGCTAGCCCATGAACTGTGTGCTGGAAAATAGTTATCATGATATCATGATAAATTTTATGTTGTGCATACTTTAAGGCGAATAAGGACACAGAGGGTAATCTAGTATTACTTATATAGAGAGAAAAGCTTGATTCAGCTCTGGGCTAAATATCTCTCTTAACAAATGAATCTGTGTGTGTGTGTGTGTGTGTGTGTGTGTGCATGCTCATGTGTATGAGTGTGGGTTTATTTGTAGCATGCTTTGCATGTGTAGGTCAGAGGACAATCTTTGGGGTGGGGCCTCAGCTTCCAACATTTTTGAGATTGAGTCTCTTGTTTACTCCTGCCTATTCCAGGCTTCTGGGAATTCTCCTGTCTCCATCTCCCATCTTGCCGTAGGAGTATTGGAATAATAGATAGTTTTTATTCTGTTTCCTTTTGTTTTTGATACATCTGTGTATCTCTGGCAATCCTAGAACTCACTATGTAGACCAGGCTGGTCTCGAACTCACAAATATCTGCCTCCAAAGTGCTAGGATTAAAAGCATGGGCTACTATGCCCAGCTGTAGATGCTTTCTGACACCTGACTTTATAGGTATTCTTGGGATTCTATATGCTTACTCACTGGGCCCTCTTTCCATACACACACACACACACACACACACACACACACATATGGATAGATATTATCTCCAGATATATGTGGCTCAGTATAGTAGTTGAGCCACAACCCGTACTACCTTTGTCTTCTCCCTTCCTGGAATTATTACCCACTTTTCTTTCTGTTTATCTATCTGTCTGTCTATCTATCTATCATCTATCTATCTATCACTATAGATTATATACTATATTTAAATATAAATATATATTTAAAATGTGTGCTTCTGTATGTGCATGTGTTCATGTATATAGCAGTACACATGTGTATATGTGCTGACCAGAGGTAACCCTTGAGTGCTATCCTCAGGAATGCCATCCATCTTCTTTGAGATGGTCTCTCTTTGATCTGGGGATCACAACTTAGTCTCACTGGTTCACTACTGAGCCCCAAGGATCCTCCCATCTCTGCCTCCCCAGTGCTGGGATTACAAATGTGTACTACTGTGCTGTGCCCAACATTTCCACATTGCCTTTAAACACCATATTCATATTCAGGTCTTCAAGCTTTCTAGTTAACCAGTATAGTAGCTGAGCCACACCCAGACCACCTTGATTTTGTCTCCCTTCCTGGGATTATTACCCGATCCCCTCTAAGCCTCTACTGTAAGGGCATTGCCTTATTTTTGTGACTTGATGAAAACAGGAGGAGGATAGGGATTGGGTCTTATATGGTCCACATGTTTCACATGGCCCAGAACAGGGCTTCTTAGGAACTCATCATACACTCTGTGGAATGCAAAGTATGTAAAGTAGGTATACAGATCAAGTATTTACTGACAATCACTTGCAAAGAAATTTATCGGAAAACAGTTCTTTACTGTATGTATGATTTTACCATGGATTAGAAGTGAAACCAAGCTTGCTTATTGTTAGCTTACTAACGAGACAGGCACCCTTGTTTACTTTCACATAAGTCTCTAAATCTTGGCTGAATATTGATTCTGAAGGACATAGAACGTCTTCAATATTGTTCAGAATTGATCAATATTTTGATTTTGTAATTACCAGTGCTATAATGCTGCTTCACAGAAATGTGTGGCACAAAATGGCAGGAGCATTGGCTCAGGGCATCTCAGAAATTGTTGGAAATTCTGTGCTGATCCCAAGCCAAAATCCATTAATTGATTTTTTTTAAAAAGTGAAACTCAAGTGAGCAAAATCAAATAGCAAGTTAAACAACCAAACATTATGACACAATACAGTCCATAGTTGATGTTAATTTGATACATGCTGGGGGAATAGCAGTAGGAAATTGTCTTTGTTTTGCAAAATTATACCACTATGTTTCTATATCCATAGACAAGTTTGATATGCATAGTAAAAAGCATGGCAATTCGCAGCATGTAACAGTCAAATCTGAGGAGAAGTATTTCTGGCAGGCTTTTGTGGCTTTGCTTAATGTCCTGACATGCTCAATGCAATGAATGCATGCTGTCTGTAGAGCCCAGCTGCAGGGACAGCATACAATGAAGCATGGGTGAGCACTGCTAGAAATGCCTGGGGTTCAGTAAGCATTTGAGTTTCAATTAGTGTTTGGTCGTTGTACATTTTGAAACTGTTTGTTGTTGCCAAATGTGTCGCCATTCCCAGTCAGTTATGAAACCTTTTATGTCAGGACTCTCAGTGTAAGACATGGGACCGGGCTACTCAGTCGTTAAAGTGCTTGCTGTGTAAAGATGAAGGCCAGAGTTTTGATCTCAAGAAGCCGGAATAAATGTCTAGAGGCTCAGCTGTAATTTCAGCCTCAGAAGGCAGAGATTTGGATCCATGGACTGGTGAAACTAGCCATCCTGGCAAGCTCTGGTTTTGATTGAAAGGCTCTGCCTAAGTGAATATGGTAGAAAGTGATCCAGGAGGACTCTCAGCATCAACTTTGGACCTCTCTGCACATGCATACACATGTGCCAACATAAGTGGGAACATACATAATCACATTCTCCGCCCCCCCAAAACCCACACACATGAAAAGAATAAGAAGGAACCTGTGGCCCATAGTTAGCACCTAAGAAACAATGGCCATAAAAGCTGGGAGAAGATTCAGTATGTGAGGGGTGCTGAAACTGAGCAGGCCACGAACTCACCAAGAAGATGTGGACAGATATCACTCTCTGTGTCTTTTACACAGCCGTGAAGAGGGCTGGTGAACATCATGGGGTCATCTGGAATTAGAATCGCTAAACTGGTGGAGGAATGAGTACCACTTTAAAATATGTTTGAAGTGTGGTATGTAGTCGTATATGCCTCTGAGGCCAGCACATGGCAGGAAGAGGAAGAAGGATAGGAAACTTGGAGAGAACCCAGGCTATAGAGAGAATTAAATGTCAGCCCAAGCTGCACAGTAAGACCCTGTCTTGAAGAGAGAAGAGCTAGGGGTGCAGCTCAGTGGGGGATTGAATTCTGTGCGAAAGGGCCTGGGTTCAGGACCCAGCTCTGCTTTATGTGTCTGTGAACTACAGTGTCTTCTAACCAGAGTCTGGCCGAGCAAGTGCTCCAAACACTGACTTCCTACTCTCCCCTTAGCCTTGTTCTTCTTTTGCTTTTGAGGCTTTGCTCTTTGACTGATCTCCTTTGTCCGCCTTTTCAGGATGAACACTGTGTTTCTTCTTCCTGTCTGTCAACTGTTCATGGAAGGTCGGTTCTCCTTTTTGCCTATAGATTTCAGTTGTCACCACCCACTTGCAGTTCCAGAGATTTCTGCTGAGAAGATGGCACCCTGTGTTTCATTCTCAACCACCATACAGCAGGAAACAAGCAGTGTTATAGTCTCTTTCTGCCATAGCACATATTACTGACTTGAGCGCCTGCAGGAAAAATTCAGATGACTTGATATTCTTATTTATGAACTACTGTCGCAATTGGAAATTAATCCACTTTGGCTAATGGAAACAAATTTATTAAAATCTACATCAGAAGTGTTTAACCACAGGCAGTGTGTCCTCCAGTCATGGGGCATTTGGAAATGTGAGGAGTGTGGTTTCAGCTGTCACAATGACTGATGGTACTCCACCATGGAGTGCCTGGGGACTAAGCTGCTACCCATCCTTCAGTCTAGGCTGCGGCTCAGCATAATGAAGAGCGGTTCAGTGGAAAAGGTTGTTATAGCCTTGCTGAGAAACATGGCTTCATGAAAGAAAGGCGGAGTTGTCAGAAACCAGGTGAAACGAGGATGTCTCTCTCTGTCCAGCCTCCACACAGAATCGCATTAAGAAAATGCAAACCTGTTTTCTAAGAAAGCTCTGGGAAGGAAACTATTTCTAGAACTAACTTCATAACTTCTTTTTAGATAAACAAACAAAACAGCAGCAATAAAACTGTAAAACCTTTCCCAGTATCTTATTTAGTATCCTGGCTACCAAAAATCTCATTCCAATTCTCTGGAACAATCTAGAGCTACCTTCTCAAACAGCCTGCCCTGGGTGTTTCTCTATTGCAGGTCCTTACCTCGGCCTTTCTTTTTAATATAAACTGACTTGAATTTTTCTGGTTTCTTCAATTCTACAGCTGCTATACACAGAAGTGCTATGGGTGTGTGCGTGCGTACGTGTGTGTGTGTGTGTGTGCGCACGAGCACGCATGCATGATTGATATATATACATTTAGACAGAGAATAGAAAAGAGAGAAGGGAGAGACGGAGGGAGGATGCAAACATTTATTCTTTGCTTTGCTAATGGGGGATTGGTTAAGACTTCAGGTGATCTTTTAAGCTCAAATAACTAGATGTGCCGCAGTGTGTCAGGGGAAAATCACTTTGTTTCTGTCCTGTTCTTTCTCGGCTCAGGTAAATACTTTCTCCAGTCTTCCACAGTCCTCACTCAGCCTGCTTTCTCATCTGCCTCCTTGTTTCTTTTCTCTATAACCTTGCCTATTGTTTGACTTTTCCATGTCAAGCAGGTCTACCTTAACCAAAACCTGTCCACTTCAGTACCATGTGACTTCCTGGGTTCCAGTGTCCTGCACCAAATGCTCTTTGATCTGAGCATGGGTGCAGCCTTCCCTCATCTTAGCACCTGAGGTGGGTAGGCTGGCCTTTCCTTCCTGTGAGTAGGTAGACTTGAGAAGAATGTGTGGCTGCGGAAGAAATGATAGATACCTCCTCGTGCAACAACCCAGGTTCATTTGGTTCACGGCGACAGATAATCAATCGCAGGAAATTCTAGCCTGAGGATGAGACAATATCTTGATCTTATTATTCCTCTAAAGCAGCTAAACTAATCCAGTCAACCAATTAGTGCGGAAGTGCAGGCAGGCTCAGCCTGGTGTGCCCCCTTCGTTCCTGACCCTTCCTGATTGTGGAGCAAACTCAAAGCTGAGCTTTAGACTTTGACTTTTTCTGGTTTCCAGCCAGTTTTCTCAAAAATATGAATATTTAACTTCAAGGGTAGCCTGATTATAAACTCACAGAAAATCTTAGTGATGCTACAGGCGCTTAAAATGGAAGCACTGCTTGCTGAGTTAGTGTTGGCTCATTAACTCTGGAGATACTAATTAATTTAAATAATTTTGAGGCCATTAATTAATCAACATTGAGAACCAGTAAAGTGCACTCAATTTGAGGCAATGTCACAAAAACTGTATCTCTTGCTTCTAACTAATATTTGCTGAAATTCCATCATTGAAAACAACCACTGTTCTGGTTGCTGAATTGGAAGATGAAAGAGAAGCCATTTTATGTTGACAAATAATTAAAAATACTCTTTCCAGCTGGGATTCATCTTAAGCAAATGACTGAGTTCAGCAGTGCTGATGAACCAGCTTCAGCTCATCCCTCTCTTACACATAGGAGGAGGGAAGTGACTGCAAGCCTACATCTCAGTTACGGAGAGCAAGTAGAAGTGTGCTTCTCCTGACCCATTTGAAGCCTTCTCATGAAGGGTTATGTTGGCTGGTGGCCATGGGTTGACATTATTATATGCTCCATAGAAGAAACGATAGTTATTTGGTGATGGGCCCATCCACACTACAAGCTGAAGAGACAGGTTCCTCATTAGTTCTGCGGCTTCCTTAATTAGGTACTAGGATTCTGAGAACTCTGGATAATGAGATACATTATATTGTCAAAAAAGTAATAGCCTGTCTGCATGTGTTTGAAACTTTCTGTGATCATGCTATATTCTTTCCAATTTTATTTTGTTGTTTCAAAGGGTTTTTCCCCCCGAAAATAGTTATCTGAGAATTATTAATCATTTAGGCAAGGAGAATGTAGGAACCATATGTAAATAATAATTGAATAACAGATGAATAAACTCAGGAATAAAGATTAAGTTCAGGAATAAAGATCTTTAAGAAGCCAAAGGGACTTCGTAAGGGGAGAACAAAACTGATTTTTCAGATAGACCCAATCACTGTTCTATACTCAGCTATCTTTTGATTTAAAAAAAAGATGACATAATAGAAACAAGAAAGTTAAGAAGAGAAGTTGAAGAATCTGTATTCTGGATGAAATTTTAATTTTTAAATACATATACACAGGTGTATGTGTTTGTCTCTGTAGCCACTACCCATGCCTACATGCCAGCATTTCTAAAGCATCCTTTCACAACCCAGTCCCCATTTCAACAGAGATGGCTACTGCCCTGTTTGCTAACATCAGTGGAGAATTATATTGCTTATCAAAAAGCAATTACATCTTAAGCTAGAAAAGTCTAATTTATTTGCCACTAATTGCCAAGTTTTAATTTGGGTATTCTATCATAAGCTTTATTTGAGCATTAGAGACTTACTAATGAGCACAACAGAAACAATTTCTCATTATTTTAAATAATGTTGTAACCATTTTTTTGAGGTAGGGTTTTACTATATAGCTTAGGATCAAACCCATGATTTCTGTCTGAGCCTTCTGCATGCTGGGGTTATATGTATGTACCTGGCTTCTTACTATTTGCACTAATATTTAATCTGTATCCTTAAATTTTATTCTGTGTATCTTATAGAATATATCACAAATGTAATACTTGTTCATCTATGTTTTTCATAATATGTTTTAAAGCTCTAATATTGGATTTGAAATGTAACCAAGATGTAGAAAATCATGCAAGTGGGCTTGACTTTGAGCCTGGGAAGGGTTATGAGAAGGACAGAATGTAGCTGGTTCTCAGTTATCCTCTGGTGAACTCTGAGTGTCAGGACCTGGCGACTGATGCCACGGTGCCCTTATTGACCGGTAGCAAATCCCAGGTAAAGGCAGAGTGTTTCATGTCACTGTGGGGCAGCATGGGCCGAAATGATTCATGGGAAGATGCAACCCCCACAGCAGCACGGGCTGTAGACTGAGACATGTCCCACCAGTTCTCATCTTCAGTGTGTTCATTTGACTCTCAGGACAGCAGGTGAACCTTCACCTTGTATCCGAAATCTTTGTGCATGCCCTATGTCTATCTGGTGACCAGATGGCTGCTGAGTACACCTTCCCAGAAAAGAAAGGACTCCAAAGGCGACTGTGAGTTACCCAGCTCTCCTGGCCCAGTGCACTGCAATGTGCTAGCTTCATCATAGGAATGACCTTGGTACTTTCCTGAGTTAGAATTGAATGGAAGCAGGTATTTTTGCTGTTACTTGATGTTTAATTTTTACTTACTTTTTAGATGTTCATGTGAGTATGTATGTTTAATGTATTCCCCTTACAGTCCCCACCTTCCACAGACAGTTTCTCTTCTACTTTCATCAGTATATACTTCCATGCTTTTCTGTACCTATATAAAATGTAGGAGACCACACAAAATTTGTCTTTCTCCAAGTGGTTTAAATTTTTCGTCTTTCTCCAAGTGGTTTAATTCATTAACATGAGGATCTCCAGTAATGTCCATTCTGAAAATGGACTAACCTAACTTATTTTTAAATGGCTGCAGAATTTTGCAGTCTTTCTGAATGGCTCTCTAATCCCTCTACGAATAATGCCAACAATGGAACCTTATAAAATGCTCTTGTGCAGCAAAGAAAATAGTTAAACAAGCGAAGAGGCAATCTACAGAGCTTGAGAAATTTTAAACGAATATGGTAGTTTTTAGAAAGGGGGAAGTACTTGTGTAACAAACATTTCAGAAATGTTTTACAAGATTTAATTTGGGTGTAGTGTGTATACATTTAATCCTAGCACTTAAGAGGCAGAGGCAGGAGGACTTCCTGAATTCAAGGCCAGCTTGGTCTACTTAGTGAGTTGTGTAGTAAAACCATGTCTCCC
>LOJH01067376.1:0-10229 GCA_001685095.1 Ellobius talpinus | reverse complement strand
TCACATGCTCCATCAGTCCCAGTCCAGCTGGCCTTGGTGAGCTCCCATTAAGATGTAAAAGAGGAGGAGGAAGAGGAGGAGGAGGAGGAGGGAAGAGAGAAGTTAGGAAGGACAAGGAAAAGGAAATACACCTTTCAAAGTCTTAGATAACTGGGTATATCTTTGCATAGCTGCTGTTGCACTGTGGCTCTATTAGTGGCTGGAACAGGCATGAGTTTTCATATGAGAAAGAAAATTTTCTCATTAAAGGGGTTCTTCCTCTATCTTTCTTGTAGTTTAGGGTGAGTCATTATTTCTGAGATTTAGTCTCCTAGCCATGGATTAACATGCTTAGCTTAATAACTTTTATGTCTTGGGTATCTGAGGATGTTATATCTTTACTGGGACAAGAGATAGAAATTATTTTGTTTGTTTTTAAGAAGAAAGTAATAGATTTTTTTACCAATAGACCTCAACAGAGCCTTCATCAGGACTATTGCATCTCTGGCCCCACTGAAGAGGTAGATGCAAAATCGTCTCCATATTGATGTAAAATTGGGCAATCTGTGTAACCCATCTTTGCTAAGAAAATCTATTGTTTCAGTTCTAAAGCTATTTACAAGAAGTGGATAATGGCAGGAGTGGGATTTCAGTCTCAAACCTTATACAGCTTTTAGGAAGAATCGAGCAGAAGGCATTCTGGACTTGAGGACCAAGGATATTTCCTGTTTGTGGATAAAGACAATAATGAAACAATTTAGGTTGGGGGCAGCTAGCTACACAAACCTGCCTAGCCAATTTACACTGCTATTCCTCATCAATATGACTTGGGGTTCTCTACAATGGCTACTTTGGTCATTGCCTGCTTCTGTTTCCTGAGGCTAATTCAATTTGTCCTATAATAAATTCTTTTTACTTTTTAAACATTATTCATAGTCTGTTGCCTGAATTCTTGTAACACAGACCACAGAGACCAAGAGAAGCAAGAAAAGTTCAGAATGAGATTCCAGAAATATTAACTATATAATTTCCAATAAGATAATGATAGCTTTCAAAGATTACGGAGTTTATTACTTTGTGTTTCTACATCTCTTTTTCTAGAATTTGTAGAATAAAAGGTAACTAAGACTTTTCATGTAATAATTATAAAACAAGGAAAATATATAGCCATAGCTTAAAATTTATTAGCATTGGTTTGTTCATATTTATCATATAATATTAAATATTGAAAATTATTATTTTCTAAAAAAAGTATGCCTTCTTATATTTATTTAAATTTATTTGTTTATAATGAGATAGTGTTTCATATTCACTAGGCTGCCTATTTACTATTATACAAACAAAGACACCTTGAACTTTATTCCTCCTCCTTTTCCCTCAGGAATTCTAAGATTACAGGTATACATCACCACACCTCTTTAATGTAGTATTGGAGATTGAGCCCAAGGCCTCCTACATGCTAGGCAAGCACTATTATAGCTGAGCTACATATACAATCCTGTATTTTTTTCTAAATCATTCCCAAAATGAAACAACAACATGTCCATCCTATGTTTCATGGTTCATTTTTTCATAGTTTAAATTTATAAGGTAGAATTGTTAGAAATTAATAAAATACATGCAGCAATATGTTTTCCTTCGAATTTTAGTTTCTTATTTCTAAGACATGTTTGAAAAATCAAATGTATCTAGTACTTCAGAAACTATGAGAGCACCAGGAATTGTGATGGCTGAAAACATATCCTAAAGAGAGTAATTACCTTTAGCTATCAAGACATTACCGTTTGTTCATTGGCAAAATTAGCATATTCAACAAGAATGCAAAATTCCAGGTTGACACAGGTCTACAAAGAAATGACACAACAAGCTTATACTCTCTTCACCCAAGGAATGGATTTGGGTAAGAATAATTTGCTAGGTATGGAACGTGAAGGAATCTTACAGGTATAAATGACAGGTATAAAGTTTCCTCTTTCTTTCTTTCTTTCTTTCTTTCTTTCTTTCTTTCTTTCTTTCNCTTTCTTTCTTTTCATTTACAAGATGAAAACTATTTTATAGCCCATTTTCTTTGGCTGGGACTTGATTCCAACCAAGTCAATTGACAACAGAAATATGTAATTTAAAAGAGAAGCAATAAGAGTACTAGGTTCCCTTCTCACACAATACCATTTAGTTAGTCTTACACAAACTTTGAATTTGTTCTGGCCTTTGTCATAGGATTTCCCATGAGAGGGCCATGGGCATAGTTTGATCAAACTGCAATTAAATGCATTACCAATTTTTTGCTGCTTAAAATGCACATCTAATTTACAAATAATGAATAAAAATGTTTATTCACAGATACATTCTTTGTCAACTTAGTACATTTACCTTTACTATATAATTTGATTTCATCTTCCTATATGTAAAATATTGTCCTATATATGTCTTTTATGCTAACACTAATGATGGGGAAAATGTTATACTTCCTATTCACACACACTTTTATAAAATCCATTATACTTTCACATTTATGAGTCAGGTCTACACACACTGTAGGATTCAAAAGACAATGTTTACTATCTCCTCTATAATCAATAGGCTACCACTTTATTGTATATATAAATTATATACATAAATATGTATCTATTCTTATTGCATTAGATAAATTAAAATAAATGAGACACTTCATCTTTTGAAGACATTTGGGATTTATTCAGTCCTCTTTTGATATTCAAATTTATGCATGCAAGGGCAAAGAACAGTCAGATTATTGGCAGTTTGTGTGGCTTAACACACTATATCAGACTCTTATCTCAGTGATATTTATCTTACTTTAGATTGTGTGAACTCAAACTAACTAGTTCCATAATAATGAAAATTATTCATCATGTAGATGGTCCATGATTTTGTAAAAAATATTTAAAGCACAAGTAACAATTTTAAATCCAAATAACTTTCATTATTAAACAAATTAATCATTCCCTTGGTTTGGGTTTCAGTCTCTTTTCAATGTTCTCAATTGTACCAGCATTCTCAGTGTTTATCCCCAGATGCACACATTGTGGGAAACAATCACACTCTCTGATAATTGGTACCTTTGTGAATTTATATCTAACAGCCTCAACTGAGTCGTTGATGTTGCTTCTAATTTCCTGTTATCCATAGGGTTGGTTCTAAGATACCCTCCTGTCTCCTCACAACCCTAAATTCTACCTCAGTTAATTGCAACCCAACATTATTTTCTTTGAGCTAAAGAGTCTGAAGGTGGGAACTCCCTCAATTTACAAATGTCTGACTACAAAACACGTGTGTCTCCTGTTGCAGAAGGAAAGCTACTTCCTGTACTGTCTTCTATGGCTCAAAATAAATCATTCTTTTCAAGGATTTACTTACTCTGATAAATCTCTAGTTTCTGTGTTCTTCAACTTTTCCATATGTGCTAATCTCCAATTGTGCTCCTATGTCTTCCATGTTAAATAGAAAATAAATTATTTCATTTTTTGAAACTGTCACACCTACTTCTAGCCACTGTATTCATTGAATAATCTCTTCAGTTGACATAAGAATGTATTAACTTTATCTTTGAGAATCTTTGCTTATTGTTCACGTCAGATAGCCTTCAACTCTGGGCACATTAAAAATTGCCTTTCTGAACTATTCATATTGGTGGAAGTCTTCTGAATTTTATGATAAATTAAGACTACTCTAATATTAATTGATTTAGCAGATATGTCACTAATTGATTCAGCAATGAGTGATGTTAGTTGCTCTAATCCCTGTAGTTTTGTGCCAAGCTCTATGAAATCTTTTCTCTTGTATCTTGGTGGTTTATATAACCCTGATGTGTAGGGATATTTTTGTTTGTTTGTTTGTTTTAGTTTTACTTTTTCAAGAAAATCTGAATAACAGGTCAAAGATAAGGATGAATGATGAATAAAAATGAAATAAGATATGTGGTTTGTATCATATCTTCATTTTCCTGAAAAGATCTGTAGTATGAAAAAACAATGATCAAACAATTTGGTAAGTGGAGATCATTCACTGACATCATTCAATTACCAACTATCTTTAGTCATTCCAGAACTGTTCAGATACCAAAGCACATGAACCAAACACACCTGACAGTAGAGATGGGAAATATTTAATTTTATTATGTTTTACACTTCAACGATGATTGTTCATCCATTCAAAGCAGAGACCAAGTTTGAGGTTCTACTTTATCTTAATTTCTTTGTTATATTGTGGATCCAAAATGGCCCCATTGTTAATCAGATGATAATATTGTTTTGAAGTGTAGAATGTTTAGAATTTTGACACAGTTTGCTGATGAAAGTCTCCAGACTTGATATTTAAAGAATACCATGAAGCATACTTTGCTAGTTTCCTTGCTCTCCTTTTATTTTATCTCTATCCTGGCCACCATGAAGTGATTAGACTTGTTCTACCACATATTCCCAAGCATCATCTTCTTCCTCCCCAGTGATTTAAAGTTATGTGGCCAACTAACCATGGGATCAAATCTCTGACACCATGGATCTGCATACATCTTTCCTCCTGTTGAGTTACTATTCCAGAAAAGCTTGAAGCAAAGTAAACCCAGATTGGGTATCAATACAAGAACAAACAAACAAACAACAACAACAAACCCTCAACATTAGATTATTGATACAATGCATTTATTGGGTTACTGATAATTCATGGTGATAGAAATCACATTTCTAGAATCCCCTGTACAACTTCTAGGCAGCTCCAACAGGAGTCTTCTCCCCCTCAGCAAGTGGTAAAGGCTTATAGAGCCTGAAGAAGGAGAATTCAGTCTCATAAATCTGTAAATATCAATTCTATGAAGTTATTGGGGGTGTCTTCTTTCTTAATGAAGGAATATTTTGACAACTTCTTACATTTACTATTTCAGATAATTTAACACAGAAACAGAAAAACAAATACAGAGATCATTTAGTTCTTTAGTGGAAAGTTGACTCCACTCTGTTCTTATCCTTTAGGAACAACTATTACTGTGCCCTCTATGTGGAGATACACAGTTGCTGGGAAGGGGATAGCAACAAAGGTCTAACTTGAAGATATAGCTTATGATTCTAAGTAGGAGTATGACAAATATTTGCCCTGTAAGAAAAGATTATTTAATAAACTTGTACCCTACTAGAGTACCTTGTGACAAAGGATATTAGACTATCATCTAGATTCAGTATGAACTTTGCAGTAGTGAATTACCTACCTATGATTTTAGGTTCTATTTAAAAATACCTAGGTTGAGGTAACACAAAAGAAAGAAGTAGAACACTCTTATTTTTGTTTTTATGCTTTCTGTTTTGTCATATCTCAGTAATCTCTATGTCATTTACACAAATTTGAACTTTCCAAGGTTAGAGGCGTTCATCCTCACAGAGAAAAACTTCACCCATGGAACTTAAGTTAAGTTAAACAATAACACTTTGTTTCCCTTCTTCCACTTATGTCTAGGGGTCATTGGCAGAAAATTAGTCATAATCTTATGGGGAATTCAGAGATAGAATTAAAAAATCAATAGCACTTAGATAGATTACTTGAGCAATTTCTGTTATGCGCCTGTGTGTGTTGCATCATGGGAGAAGATGGTTTTAGAAATGGTCAATAAAAGGAGTGGTTATCAGTCATCAGATGTCTGAGTTTCTGGGTAACATCTGCTAGTGAATCAGTGAGGCTGACAAAGGTAAATAAGTTGAAAGCAGTGGATATTACCTTACTTAACTTTCTCTTGAAATATGTGCTCAAGGAAATGTATACCTTCAGAACCCAGATGATCTGTCCCTGACCAGTTAATTCCTCCCTTTGAGGGAAAATATAGTCAGGTAGATATGCCTACACAGAGTTTATCAACAGCAAACACTTACAGTCAAGAGTGTTGGGAAGTTGACAATCCTTCAGGGGTTGCCTTAATGGAGGAAAAAATGCATTTCATAGTTACCATCTTCTGAAATCACCAACAACTTAGTACTTGTCAAAGTAATTACATGATTACTGAATCCCGTGAGCCCAGTGTTAAGTTCTTGTGTATTTGATCAATTTGAAGTAAATGTCGAAATAGAGTCTATGTCTGTCATTCTCATCCTTTGTTCTACATTGGTATCAATATGAAGAGACTTCTTAAAATACACGAGAGAGTACCCAAAGACTGCCTTGTGTGTAACCCTATCTTTAATACAACCCTCTCAGCAAAAAAATTAATATTGTTTGCTGTGGTTCCTACTTCTAAAAATGAAAAAAGAAATTAATTTCTTCTTTTTAATGAACTGCTATCCTTTCAATAACAATCTGAAAACTACCATGATTTTGATTCACTGGAACACTGATGCTGAAATGTCATACTTGTGCTCAGAATGGAGCAGTGACACTTGCTTGGTTATGAAATTTCATCCCTAACAGACTATATATGATGCATCTTTAGCCATCTGTTAAGCATTTCTCTGATTATCAATTGTTTAAAAAATCTGTTCTTTACAAGTACAGATGTTCTGGCAGGGCTTCTGTGTGATAATCACAGAACTATGGTGTTCCTCAGTCTTGCCTAAGATTTTCTAAGCACTCATATCAAATGTCAGTTGAAAAAAGGGATTATTTAATTTGATATTAATTGTATGCCCTACCTAGAAAACTTCATAAGGTTAATTAATCCATATTACATATATGATTCCATTTGCCATTTTGATATTTCAATTGCCTATCTCAGTCAAAATGGCCCTAATTTCTGCATATCATATTTTATTTTAAATAATAATTAAAAAAAACAATATCTTTAAAGTATCAGTTGCTAATAACTGTGACCCTGTCTTTCCAAAGTATATATGATTATTTAAAACACCTCCCCCCAATTCCAATGGTAATTTCAAACCAAGGAATAACATTTCTAAAAGACACAGGATAACTCAATACTAATATCCAAGAATCATTTTACAACACACATTAATTTCTTCTCTACAGCATTTTACTTGGGAGGTTCAGAATCACTGTTCTGTCATACACAGTCTTTCTTTTGGGATCAGTCCTTCTTGGAAAATATTAATACATTATTTTTCTGTATCATCTTAGTTTTAGGGCATCTTAGGCTTTTTATTGTTAAAGCAAGACATGGTCCTCCCTATTTTGCACATACAGAATTGTCCATGGATAACTGTGCCGCTGATAGAGAACCTACTTCTGCAACAAATGCAAATGAACACAGACTATTTATTTGACTGTTTAGTACAAAAATCACATTGAATTTTCCAGAGTCTTCACAGAGTCCCACAGATGTCTCTGCTTGACTGAAAGCCTAGTGTGTTGGCCTCTGTGTCTCTAAGTGCCCCTCCCAACTGACCTAGTTTGTAACACTTTCCGAGCAGACAGGCTATTCTTAGGGAAGCCAGGTGGTCTGATTGAGAAGGCTGTGTGCAGACTTCTCTGTCACAGGTTAACTTGTGACTAATATGAAATATTGAGCTATTTCTTCAAATTTGCTTCATAGATATTTCATAAAAAGGCCTGCTAGGAGTTCTTTTTTTAATCCACTTGTATCTAGGCCATGTTTCCTTATAAATACAGAATTTCAAAGATGGGGAATGTTATTTGCTGTTGTATTTTAAGAATTTATGACATGTTTATGAACAAGGAAACATTTAATGACTAGATGGAGATAGTTAGCCATGAAAGAGACTCACAGGATTCTAAAAGGAAAGTGAGATGCATCAGGTATATGGTGTAATTCCTTTAGCCACCCATAAGGCTGCACTTCCGGGTTCGGAGGCCAGCATACATATCCCAGGTACACATGCATGAGTTGCCCGCTATCTGCGTCCCTAGCGTTTGACGTAGAAGCCCCTGTGCGCAGGGCGTGGCGCCACCCGTCACCAGCGTCTGACGTAGACACNTCCCCTCATGCGCATGTGCTGGAAAACCTTTAAAAGCTAAAGGCACCATTCCTCGCTCTCTCTCTCTCACCCTGTTCACCATTTCCCACGGGCCCGTTGCACATATCTTTAATAAACCTATACACGTGGGTTCGTTTGTGTCTCACGGATTATCAGATTATTGGATTATTATATAGTACCTTTGTAAAGCACAAGGAAACATTAAGCTGGTCAGAAAGAATTTAGAGAAACAATCTAGAAAACATAGGATTTTGGTAAATTACCAGAAACTCTCCATTTCACGATTGTGTAGCAGAGAGTCTGTGTCCCTGGTTCTATGTGCCTTTGTGTATAGGACTTTCAGATAAGATCTTATATGAAGTGAAACATTATTCCAAGGATGACCTGTAATTGTAAACTCATTATAAAGATAACAAATTTAAATAATAGAGTGGTCTTTATTATTTAACCACTCCCTGCACTTTGTACTGATGATTTCTAGGAACAAATCAAAAGAAAACAAACTTTTCCTTCATCACACCCTCCAAAGTTTTCAGCTAATGATGGAAATGTCTGCTCTAACATTCCAAATCTTTTTCATTTTCTAAAGAAAAATTTAAAAGAAAACAATCAAAGGAGACAGAGAGATTTAATAAATAATGTGTGAAAAAGCAACGAAGAAAACTCCTTGCTTTACCATGTTTGCTTTCATTTTATTTATTCCATTTAATGTGTTTGAACTCATGTTAGAAACTACTCAAAAATATCTATTATTTTCATGAATTTAGGATAACAGGCTAAAAAGCAATAAATATGAAATTATTACCTTGTATAAGGTGATATATTGCATCTAACAGATTTTACTAATTTTTCACAAACCTGAAAACCATCTAATATGTTCATTTTACATATTAGGTTAAAAATTTTAAAGAGTTATTCAAGTTCTCTCATTTAGTAAATGGCAAATCATAGATTAATACTTAGGGTGATTGCATTGATTGAAAAAAAAGTCTTTCATTTCTCTCCCTCTCTGTCAGTTGCCAATACGGGATGAGGGAACAACCTGGTGCTAAGGCAATTCCCAGGAACCCACAAGACCCCAGTAAGATTCTTAGCAATAGCGGAGAGGCTGCCTGAATTGGCCTTCCCCTACAATCAGGTTAATGATCAGCCTAATTGTCATCATAGAACCTACATCTACTAATTGGCGGAGGCAGATGAAGTGATCCACAGTCAAGTACTTGACTGAACTCGTGGAGTTCAGTTGAACAGACGGAAGAGGGACCATGTGAGCAAGGTGGGGGGATGTCAAGATCATGGTTGGAAAAACCACAGAGACAGCTGACCAGAGCTAGTGGGAGCCAAAGGACTCTCAAATGACATCTGAGAAACCTGCTTGAGTTTCATTCAGAAATGAAACTTCTGAATGTGGGTGACATTTATGTGGCTTGGTCTTTTTTTCCCCTTCGCTGTGGGGGGAGTGGTGGACTGACAGTGAAGACAGAAATTTTCCTGTGTTCATGAACATTTTTTTCTTTCTGGAGCCCATTTCTTATGGTAGGATACCTTTCTCAGGATTGAAATCGGGGAAGGCCTTGTTACTGCCTCAGTGTGCTATATCAGACTTTGTTGACGCCACAAGGGATGCCTGACCCCCTTGGAGGAGTTAATGCAGGGTGGGATTAGGAAAGATAGGGGCCAAGAGAAGGGGAGGGAGAGTAAACTGGGGCTGGTATGTAAAAAGAAAAAATTAAATAAAAAATAAGTCTTCCTGTAATATTTAATCCTTTGATGATATTAGTAAAATATTAGTAAGACATGCTATATTTTGCCTTTTTAATATTATATCTAAAAGTACTTCTGTGACATTAGTTTACATAAATGTCAACATGTAGCTTCAAAAATAACTTTTCAAATGTTTATTTTTATTTTGTGTGTTTCAGTGTTATGCCTGAATGTATGTAGATGTAGCATCTCTGTGCCTGAGTCTGCAAAGACCAGTGGGTGGGACTCCCTAAAACTGGAGCTACAGATTTTGATGGGATCCTATGTATGTGAGGAACAAACCCAAATTTTCTGTGGTATTCTTAAATGTTTAAGAAAAATAAAAGAAAAGATTTTTAGAAGTTTTTCTCAAATGGAAAATGAGGCAGGCATCCTAGCTTGTTGATGATTTTTAGAGTGAGTTCTATTGCCATCTAATTTATATCTCTACATATAAAAAATTCTTTCTTGACATCAAATATCTTCCTACATATATTAAATTTTTCCCAGATTGGTATGGTGGGGAAGGAAATGAGAGAAATCAAAGAAATTAAAAAATGGCATTTTTATGGTTTTTTTTTGGTTTTTCGAGACAGGGTTTCTCTGTAGCTTTGGAGCCTG
>LOJH01067375.1:0-10229 GCA_001685095.1 Ellobius talpinus | reverse complement strand
CCCCTACTGCTCCACATCTCACAGCATGCAGTGCATCTCCACCCCCACTGCTCCACATCTCACAGCGTGCAGTGCATCCCCACCCCCACTGCTCCACCCCTCACAGTGTGCAGTGCATCCCCACCCCTACTGCTCCACATCTCACAGCATGCAGTGCATCTCCACCCCCACTGCTCCCTCCACATCTCACAGTGTGCAGTGCATCCCCACCCCCACTGTTCTACCCCTCACAGTGTGCAGTGCATCCCCACCCCCACTGTTCTACCCCTCACAGTGTGCAGTGCATCCCCACCCCCACTGTTCTACCCCTCACAGTGTGCAGTGCATCCCCATCCCCACTGTTCCACACCTCACAGTGTGCAGTGCAGCCTGATGATGGAGAAAGACTCCTGCTCCAAGTTCGAATATCAAATTCATCCACTTCCCAGTGACTCTTTACTACTCCCTGCTTTTTTCAGTTGTCAAGGAAAAGAATGTCCTCCTTAATGGCTTCCCTTTCCTCAGTCCTAAGAAGTTTCTCTTTCTAGCCTCTAACTTCACCCATCTGAGTGTTTTTTCATTTCACTGGATCCATCTCCAATAAACATAAACAGCAAATAGCCCTTCCTGGGTCTCAAGTCTCTCCAACTCCTGACCTTTCCCTTGCTTTTTACAGCCCAAATGCTTGAGCAAATCACTTATAAGTTTTTGTCTTTCCTTAACTTCCTGCTCTTAATAGTTTGCCAGTCACACAACTGGCTTCCTTCTCAAGGACTGCCTGCCCTAACTGCTTCCAATAAGATCTGCACAAGCATCCCTGCCCTGAGGGTGAGATGTAGACCTCTTCTCTTGACCCTTGAAAGAATTTGACCTGTCATCACTCCCTCTGTTTGCAAAACATTTTCTTTAACTGATGTCTTAGGAAGTGCACTCTGGAGGATTTCATTCTTAGACCTTTTGATGCAGACTCCTTTGTTGGTTTTTCCATCTCAGCCTTCACTCCCATAGTACTCAAGAGTTCGTATGTAATTTTCCCCCCATATCAACCTTTCTTTTTGCTGTTTTATCTTTAAATGGAGACTGTGCATTCAGTTTCCTGGCTGCTCAGACCAGAGTAATCACAAAGAAATGACATTAGTTATAACACTGTTTGGCCTATTAGCTCAGGCCTCTTATTAACAAACTCTTCTTAAATTGACACATTTCTATTAACCTGTGTATCACCACGAGGCTGTGACCTACTGGTAAAGGTTTTGGGGTGTCTGTCTCCTTCAGCAGCTATATGGTGTCTCTCTGACTCCACCTACTCTCCCCCCCTTCAGAGTTCCCACCTGGCTTTGCTCTGCTAAGCCATTGGCTGAAACAGCTTCTTTATTAACCAATTGTAACAAAATATATTCACAGCATACAGAGGGGAATTCCACATCAGTTATCTACTGGTATTATTGACCTATTTATATTATTTGCATGACAGTAAAACTACAAGCAACAGTCACATACATGTGCACAAACATGCACACACACAGAGTCTTTTTAAATAGCATCATATTCTCCAAGAAATTCAAATCATCAACTTTCCTTGGATAAAATTATAGACAGTTGTGAGCTGCCATATGGGCACTGGGAATCAAACCCGAGTCCTCTGGAAGAGTGGTCAAGGCTCTTAACCAATATTCCATTTCTCTAGCCCCAAATGAGGTTATTTCTTAATGCAAAGCTGACTTGAAATAGTGAGCAATTTATATCTGGATTCAACTAACAATGTAATGAAAATAATTGTAGAAAAATTTATATCTGAACAGAGTATGTTTAGATCTGTTTTTCTTGTGCACATCCCCAAAGCTTACAGAGTAACAACTGTTTATGTGGTATTTACACTGTTAATTGGGAGGAATCTTGAGATGATTTCAGGTGTTCAGGAGGATACGTGTGGCTTACTTTATACAGGACCCCAAAGCACCTCCAGGGTCTGTTATTCTTAGGAGTCTGGGATCCCAGTTCCCTTGAATACCAAGCAACAATTTGTCTTCAGCCCCCATCTTGTTCATTGAGAGTGATTGGGAGTCCAACTGTTTGCTCTCATCTTAACTTTGCACCAAATTCCATAACAGAACATACTATTTATTTATTTTATTATTGGCTATGTTCAGACAGGGTCTCAACTGTAGCCCAGATTGTTCTGTATTTTCCTGCTTAGGTGTCTTAGTTTGGGCTTTTATTGCCGTGAAGAGACACCATGACCACAACAACTCTTACAAAGAAAACATTTAAGTGAGGGGTGGCTCGCTTACAGTTTCAGAGGTTCAGTCCATTTATGATCAATGACTGGGAGCCTGGTAGCATGTAGGGGGATGTGTGCTGGACCTGAGAGGCCTACACCCTGACTCAGAGGCAACAGCAAGTTGACTGACTGTCACACTGAGTGAAGCTTGAGAAAAAAAACCTCAAAGCCCACCCTCACAGTGACACACTTCCAGCAGAAGGTGTGGCACAGAGTAAAGATGTGCCCTCCGGCCTCAAGGTTGGGATTAAAGGCGCCTGTCATCCTGCTTCTTTCAACAATACCCCACTTCCTCCAACAAATTCACACCTCCTAATAGTGCCACTTCCTATAAGCCTATAGGGGCTAAAAACATTCCAAATACCACAGTAGGTCAGGCTAACAGTGAATTTTCAGCAGTTCTCCTGTTTCAGCCTCCTTTGTCCTGGGATTAGATGAGCTCCACAGCAACCAGCCATAGAGAAACAACTTTGTTAAATTGAGATGTGCTAATAAAAAGAGATGGGTCTGTTTTTCACTCTGTTAGAATAAACCAGTTTTCTCAACAAACGGTCTTAGGACTTGTACCCTGGGCTCAAGGGATACATAGAGTTCAGGGCTGTCAGGGATACAGACAGAAACCCTGTCTCCAAAACAGTGCAAAACAAGAGAATTGATGGAAAGACAGGTATGGTAGCTGTCTGTATTTGGAGCAAGTAATAAAGCCATACCGTTCACAGTGCTCTCTGGATTTTGGGGAGTGCTCCCGAAACAAAACAATTCTCAAAACACAAAATCTCTAGAATGTTCTTTCTGTGCCTCCCTACCACCTGAGGCACTACCTGGTCTCCTTTCCCAGAGCTTTCTGCTCTACTCCCTTTCACACACCACTGTGAGTTAGACTTTCCACGTGAGGTGTCTGTTTTCTTCTATGTTGTAAGTTTGAAAGAAAGGAAGGAAGAAAGAAAAGGAGGGAGGAAGGGAAGAAAGGAAGAAAGAAACAAAAAAGAGGGAAAAATTATTTTACCCGTTTTTAAATTCCTAGACAGCCATTTGATTCAATGCCTGGATTTGAGGACAGAGAACTATGCAGGGGAGGAAGGGGCATTTCCTTCCGTGGGGAGGTCATTGGTAAGTTGCTGCGCTCCCATACACAACCCCTCGCCCATAATTCCATTTGTAACTCTAATTAGGTCAGAGTGACGAAAGGGGTAAACGAACAAGTAGAAAACGCCTTTAACGATACTCCTTCATCAGCCTTCCCTGAGCCCCACTGAGGCTTGTCTTCTGAAAGATCCAACACTCACTGTCCGTCTCATCTATAGACCCAAGGCATGCCTACTTTAAATCATATAAGCAGCTCAGGAAACTGGATTTGAACATTTCATAGATTTTATTAAATCTTAGTTTTGTTTTGCTAATGTTTATACTGGGTCTTTCAAGGCTCAAAAACTAGGTGCCCATGACCTGTAAGACACATGTTTTTGTGTATATGAAACCACAGACACCTACCTTGTATTATCAGTTTGAGTTATTTTATTCTTTGAGACATAATATTTATATTAAAATGGAGACATATTTTTACAGTCAAAGGCAAAACTTGGAATAATTAAAAAAATAAGGATTTCAGGGTATGAATGGCAAAGCATTGCTGAGGTAAGATGAGAGACTTGGAAAAATGTCTATGCTTTAATTAGCTGAAGCATGTAGGCTTATGATATGTGCATGTCTGTGTATGTGCATGCATGCGTGTGTGTGTATGTCACTGTGGGTATGTTAGAGGTTGCAGTTTTCATAAAAATCTGTAGCAAATATTTTTGAGTTTTAATGTTAAAATGAAAAATTCAAACAAATTAACAAGATCATAAAATATCTTCAGAGTTCAGTCCATTAGACACAGCACTAATCAAGTGATAGCAGCTTTAATAAGATAAAATTCCTCAATTGGTCTTTCAGGCAACCATAATAGAGCCAAATTGTCACCACTTTTCTGAATCCCTTGTAGTGGGGTATGGGAGTAATCTGCCACAATGCTGAACTAGAAAGAGTCCCCGCTGTGGCTGTGTCTAGATTTAAGATGATAAGATGTGAATGTCACACATTAACGAGCAAGCAAAACCCACACAGCACCATGAAATGAGTAGCTGTAATGCAGTTCAAGGAGTTTCCATGAAGACTTTAAAAGCACTTTTGAGAAATCACAAGCTTGTCTCCGTGTTTTCTGTGATGGCCAACCACAGCAAAGATCACACGGGTTCCAGCTTTACCAAGAGATAGCAAAGCCCTGACTTTGAAAGCTTCACTCTTTTATAGGGACCCTAATAGGCAGTTTAGATACACAGTAAAAGAGTCCATTTTCTTCTGTTTGGAAAGAACCAAGAGTTTAGCTGCCCCTTTGTCCCCGGGACAGTAGACTTTTAGGTACATTCAGGTCTTTGAATGAAGATATTTATGAAAGGTCAATAACGGCCACAGAGCACTAACGGCTAAAAATTCTTCCTTTCATTTAGTCATTGACTTTGTAGTCACTAAATAAGAAACCCAGGGACTAGCTCCAAAGCTGTTCTACTTTAAACAGGCTATGATAATATAATAAACAAAAGTCCGGAATGAAGTCTTCCAAACTCAGCTCAGGGCAACAGGGAATATCTTTGGTATCTAGGTTTATATCATATGTTGCATATAAACTTATTCAAGGAGAATGTACCTCAGGTAAGGCAATTCAGGACAAACTTCAGAGTTTTTTTTTCTAGTTTCTCTTTTAAGTCTTCATTGGCAGAATGAAAAACGGAGTTGAAAATATGAAGCAAAGATCATTTTAGAGCCTAGATTTCTTCAGTGAAGTAGAAAAAAAGTGTTAGAAGAAAAAAAAATCTTTCTGCTCGTTGTTGGCCAACACAAGTTACTGATTTACTTGAAGTGAGCCTTGTGTTCTTGATATTTTTGTGTCTAGACATCCAAATTCTCTACTATAATTCCAAGAATGTGAACCCAGGGTTGATGACATAGCAATGAGGAAAAATATATGCAATAAATTTCAAATAATCCTATTTGAAAGACATTAAAAACAAAGTTAAGAATGATTTCAATAAAAGGTACACATTTTTTCTAAACAGAGTGTCTGGGGCATTTTAAAAATAAAACAGTTACAAGCTACAGTCTAAGTGCCTTGGAGGATTTTATTTACATACTTTAAAAGTGTATACATTCAAAAATTTTTGTCTGATTAATAGTGACATTGAAACAGTTAATTCTTTTATATTGGCAATAGACTCGGATGGTTCATTTGAGTTTTGGATGAAAACAATGATTCTCAGTAAGAAACACTGGTGATAAATAAATAGCAAGATGAAAACAGAAATTTGCTAGCCCAAAAAGAATAGAGTATTGGGGAAGGAAGATCAAAGATTGCATTGTGTATTCAGAATTGTGACATGGAGTAGAAAGCCAATAACAAAAAAATATTATTTTACATTCTATAATTAGAAACATAGACCTGGATTTTTCTGCATGATCCTGTGGGCTTCATAGCTATTACTTCAATGAGATAGAAAAAAGCAGTATGAATGAATGACTGTAAGGGTAAGACCTTAGTCCACGTTCTGATGAGGCAGCCTGGCAAACTAACTTAGACATAGATCCATCCTTCTTAGGAAGTCATGCCCTGGGGTGTACATTGTACATACAAGCTTGCCTATGACTTTTCCTTTTGAAGTTATTAGGCATAGACAGTGACTCTTCTGTATTCTTATAATTTAATTTATGGAGAGAAGTGATAAGGATATATTTTCTCCTGTTGTATGTTTCCTGATTCTCCTTGAGGCTGCAGTGGAGAACTATTTTAAAGTTGTTGAGGAGAAAGGCAGTGGTAGCTACTAAAAGAATGGCAATTTCAGCAAACAGTGAGACGTTCCAGATTCCTGGGTCTCTCCCAAACAATGACTAGATTTCATTTATTCTTACAGTAAATGTTTTGATGTATAAAGGCCCTTATATTGGAGGAGTCATTGAATTGTTGTTTTCATTCCTTCTTGAACCTCAAATATGGGGAATTTGGTTTTCTCTGGTAGTCTTTGCCCTTCCCTTCTGAAGAAGCAGTCAGACAGACATAAACATCTAGTGACAAAGACACAGAATCACCATCACTCAGGTCTGGGTATTTAAACTTACACGCTCTAACTACAGTTACTTTATGGGCCAGAAAACCGACAAAATATCCACTTGTATTACTTTTTAAATGCTAATGAATTATCTACCGCATAGAAGCTCTTTTAAAAATAACTTTTAAGATTTAAAATTATCAAACCCATATACAAGCAGAGGAAAAGATAGAGAAGTACTGTACATTTACCATTCTGCTTCAACCCATGCTCCATTTCCCATTTTTTCATCACATGTTTCATATACATACCCTAAATATAAAGATACTTTAAAAATAACCATTATCACACTGTGAAAATTGGAATCAGTTCAAGTGGAAATATTTAAAGTGTGTGCACTTTAGGTATTTCATTTGGCAAGGCATAACTATGCCCAGAGAAAAACATGAAGCTGAAATAAGCCAGTCCTCCCATGGCTTTCCAGGAGCTCAGCCCAACTGCATGGAGAAACAAACCAGGACACTCCAGTAAAACTGTCCTTCCCTTTTTGGTCCTTTATGGGGTTCCAGGTATATGAATGTAGATGTGGAAGAGTTTGTATATAACTCATTTTCTTGGGGCCAGTATATTGGACATTCACATTTCCAAAGAGGTTAATGGTGAAACACAGCTCTGGGAGACAAAATTGCAGTGACTGTGGTGAAGGATAAAATAAGATGCTCTTGCCAGCAAACCCTAATACAGAGATAATCATTCTTAAACACACCACCAACTCAAAATTATTGTTTTAGAAAACAGAATAAAAGTTTATATGGTCATAGGCCTTGTAGTGAGTCCAGAGAAATGGATGGAATCCTTAGAGAGCATGCCTTAGAAATCATACAGTAGAGACAGGAGTGAGCAATCATACTGATGGGAAGATACACCATCTGACATAGGGACATCTATCTTACATGTCAACTTGACTTGGTTATGGTTCTTTTATATATTTGCTCAAACATATGTCTAAATTATGCTTTGATTTATTTTTTAAAAAACTGTGATTAATAGTTAAATCAGTATAATTTGAGAAAGATTACTCTTTAAAATATAAGTGAACCTTGGAGAAGAGCTATTGCCTCCACTTGAACTTGAACCTACAACACCAGTTCTTGCCCAAGTTTCATTTGGCTATCCACTGGTTTATCTGAAGTTTCCTGCTTGTTAGAGTCAACAGCTACATGAATACATTCATTCTTACTCTTGTTTTGTTTTGAGAAAGGGTCTCACAAAGTCCAGGTTGATCTTGAACTTGATATATACCGTGAAGAATGACTTTGAAATCCTTATCCTCCTATGTCCATCTCTCAAGTGCTGGGATCACAGGCATGTGCCATTCCCTGTGGCTAACAAAGTTGAGTTCCTTGAGATAAATGTGCAAACATGCACACAATCCTACCAGCTGTGTTCCTCTATGGGAGGAACAAAGAATTTGTTTTGCGATTTAAATAACTGTATCTAAACAATATCACATTCCAAACAAGCTCTCAAAAACAAAAAGCAAAAAATAAAACTGATCTCATAGGACCTTGAGTTTAAAGATAGTTTCTTCAAAACCTCTACCATTGCTGAAAATTATATTAAGGGTCAAATTGTTCAAGTATTATGGATAACTTATTGACAACCCAAATTTAGCATTATTTATTTTTACATAGGAGGAAATAAAACTCAAAGAAGTAAACAGTTGTTTGGATAATACCAATTAGCCAGTATAGTCTCAGTATAGGCTAATTGGTATAACCACCACTGAATACCCTGGCCTTTAAACTAACTTACAGGCTTTAATGTAACAACCAAATACTTGGCTATTTCTGGTGATATAAAAACCATTCTACATGGCCATCTTTACATGTATTGTTGACATCTTTGTTAGAAAGAACTTCCCTTGTGTGTATTTCTGCAATCTGTGTGATTTGCCTCACACATGCTAGGCAAACCATCTACTTTTTCAGTTGCACCTTATCACAGACTTTACATGTGATCGCCATGTTCTCACTGTCTATACTTCAAACACTTGATGCTATTTGATTGCAAGGAAGAAAAGCTTGTCATGTTTCTGGATTTCTTTCTTTCTAATTGGTTTTTCTGGTTTTTGGCAGTGGGCTGCCTGGTGGTCAGCTCCATCAACTGTTCCAAGAGTTTGATTCAAATTTCATATGCCCCAAGGACCATGGAGTCCCCTTTCTTCTTGCATGTGGCATCTTCATGTATCAGAAATTTACTAGGTTTTTCTTCTTCTTAATTGTGACTAGGGTCTGCCTTTGTAGCCCAGGCTGGCCTCGAATCATTTGTCCTCCTTTCTTAGCCTGAGTAATATAAGTGTATGCCACTATGAAATCAACACTACCAGTTTTTAAATGCAGCTTCAACTTTTTAATAGATTCTTTTTTGGTTGTTGTTTTGTTTATTTGTTTGTTTAGAGACAAGGTCTCATATTTCTTAGACTTGCATTGAACTTGTTAAGTAGCAGAGCATGACCCTGAACTTCTGGTCTTCCCACTGCCATCTCCCAAGGCTAGAGTCTTAGCATGGGCCTCCATGCCTGCATAAATTCCTTCTGAAGAACTGGGTTCTCATATTTGTATCTGTGTTAGGTAGCTGACTTAGCAGTTACTTATTTAAAATTCCTCTGATTAATTTCTACCCATTGATTTGATTCTACTAAGCTAATTATTTCTGTATGCATTGTCTTTTTCTGTATGCCTTGACCCTCCGACCTCTGTTTCCTGTGTCCTGGGGTTACAAACAGGGCTACCATGCCCAGCTTGAATATTTTTTCAAAATAAAATTTTGATAAGCATACTTTAAAGAAATATTTTAAAGACAGGGTTTAATGTAGCCCAGACTGGCTTGGAACATGCTGCGTGACTCATGATGACTCTGAACTTCTATCTTGCTTTTACCTCTTGAGTGCAAGGATTACAGGTGTGTGCTACCATGTCCAGTTTTGTGTGGTGCTGGGGACTTCATGCATGCAATCCAAATGCTCGACCAAACAAGACACATCCCTAACCCATGAAGCTTTTTACATACATACAAAGTTAGTTTTAGAAATGTTAACAATAGCTTATTAGAGTGACTGGCTAAGTAGTAGATTTTAGTAATACCAATAGAAGAGAATGTTTTGGAGATTTATATCAAGGACTGATCTTTGAAGACACATCAGGCTTGGAGATGTGAAGGAATTGGTACTGATGATTCAGAGTCTAAAAAGAAACCACTGTTTTCAGAAGCTTAGGGTTTCTAGACAACAGGTTGGTGGTGAGAGGCTGGGCATTCTAGAGAAAGAGGAAATCATTCATTGCAGGCATTCGGTCTTGGGAAAAGCAGCAGGGACTGGATGAAGGAGAGGCAAGAGTGTGAGACGTGCTGAAATGGACTAATGTTCTTTCCACAGACTGAGTCACAGGGGCAAGGCAGGCAGGGTGAGTTGATTCTGGGTGCCATCCAGGGAGAGAGAGATCAGGAAGAGAGGAACTGAAGTGACTAAATGGGTCAGAAGGACATTAGGGGAGGATGGTGACACAACAAGGATGGTGTGATATCCGTGTGATTGCCTCAACATATTTTGAAATGCATTGAGATATGTACTAGGCCAGGAGAATAGAACAAAGCACAAAGACTTGGCTTGAAAAGCAGGAGCTTATTTTCTTATCTGCCACGCACCACGCACCCCCCCCACGTCTGCGCTCTATGCGCTAGAATCCAGTTCGCCAGCTTCAGGCAAGAGGCTGGAGGTTGAGGAAACACTCGCAGAGACAGACCGACACACGGACCTCCAATCACTGGTACAAAGGCCTTCTTTAATAGCACCATGGAGGCTTAAATACATAGCCGTCAATGGCCAACAG
>LOJH01067371.1:0-10229 GCA_001685095.1 Ellobius talpinus | reverse complement strand
CCATCTCCATTAATCTGTGTATCACCACGTGGCAGTGGCTTACTGGAGATTCTAACTGGCGTGCATCTCAGGCAGAGGATCCATGGCTTCTCTGCAACTCTGCTTTCTTCCTCCCAGACTTCAGTTCTGTCTTCTCCACCTACCTTAGTTCTGACCTAACAACTAGGCCCAAAGAAGTTTCTTTATTAACCAATGAAAGCAACACAAAGACAGAAGGACCTCAAACACCAGATGTCCTATGGTTTTACCATCTTCAGTACCCTTGAGATCAGGTGTAGTCTCTTTGTCAGGGCTTCAACCTTGCTCTGTATTGCCTGGCTTCAGATGCTCCCCAAAATCATGGATAAAGGCACCATGATACCCTGAATCTTACATCCTTCATGCTGACAAATCAATACCATGTGAATAACCCTACCAGTTTCTACTGCCACCTCAGGATGGATCCTGGAACCCTTGGACCACAGTTGCATCAGATTTATATATTTATCCTGGAGAAACACATCCCTAGGCAGCTGTTTTCAAGAACAGACTTTTCTTCAACATTCTGAGTTTTGAGCTCTCTTCTTTAAATAAACTTTCATTTTTAAAAGTTGGATCCTATTATGGGTGTTGTCTGGACCTTGTGATACCTTTTTTATTGTCCCACTACACAATAAGTTCTTCAATGGTTCCAATTTCTTTAACAATTACAGATGCTTTGTAGTCTGCACTTTCCTTGTTTACAACTTTAAGCTTCTTCACACACCTTTCTTTACCAAACTTTACATTTTTTTATTTCTTTTTGTCTCACTTACAGTTTTCCCTCATTATAGATCTGAATAAGAGAAATAAGTAATAGCAACAACAATACCTCATTGTTATCCTTCTGAGATATTTCCACTGCCAAACAAATTGGTGCATTCCTTTTATATTCAGGCTTGTTTAAGCTCTTGGAAAGAAGCAGAACCCAGCCAGATTCCTTATCAGGATACAAATGAATGGCCTCTAGCTGTGTTCCTGATAGAATCTTTGTTTCCTCTGAAACCTCCTGAGACAGGCCTCCAAATCCCACATTTCTCTTTACCCTCTGGTCTCCAAAACCCCATCATAATGGTCCATTAAACACTGCTAATGGCACTCAAGGGCTTTTCTCACCTAAAGTCTGAAACTCTTACACACACACACACACACACACACACACCATAAGCCAATTTACAAATACCTAAGAACTTCATGGTCAAATTTATCACAGCAATGATCAAGTTTCTTGGTACCAAATCTCTGATTTACTTCTTCATTGCTGTGATCAAAATACTCTGGCAAAAGCAATTTAAGGGATAAATACAACCTAATAACTACAGTTAAGATTTGTAATATGTTGTGCATACAACAACTTCCTCATATACGGTTATGTTGATAATTTCATCAGCCAATACCTATAAAGTACACAGAACAGTACCTAACATATAAGATGCATTCAATTCACGTTAATTTTACCATAATCATATTACCATCATCATCAAATCATCTACCATTTTTATTTATTTCAACTATTTCCAAACTTGCACACCTAAAGTGCTCTCAGATTTATTACCTTGATATAGTTCAATCTATTCACACTGTTTATTAAGGATGTGCCTACTCTGAATATTTGCTACATTATTCCCTTGGATATACAGAGAATGACTAGTTTGAGAAAAAAATCATTTATCTATCTTTACCTTCTAACCTGTACTTGGGTATCATAACCAAAAACTAAATAATTGCCAAAACTGATGATTTTGCCATAAAATTTCTACAACTAATTATTTCAATTGAAGTCTTAGATGTCTTTTTACGTATTTTAGTGTATTTGTATGTATGGCTTAAGGTTTAATTCTTTTATAGACAGATGTTGTGATGGTTAGCTCTGATTGTCAACTTGACACAACCTAGAATCACCTGAGAAGAGTCTCAATTAGATATTCTATGCATTGGGTTGGCAAATGGCCATATCTATGTGGGATTGTTGTAATTAAATTAATTGATATGAAAAGACCCAGTCCATAGTGAGTGCCACAATTCCCTAAACATGGAGTCCTGAACTATGTAAAAGATAAATCAAACTGAAGATAAGCAAGTGAGCATATATCCATATATTCTCACTCTGCTCTTAGCTGTGGATATAATGTGATTAGCTCCTCCAAGATCCTGATTCTGTGATTCATTTGATATGATGAGATGTAATCTAAAATTGAAAGATGAATATAACCCCCTCACCCACACATACACTTTCCAAGTTTCTTTCTGTGAGGGTATTTTACCATAACAGCAGAAATACAATTAAAACAGTACTCAGTTTTTCCAAAAACAACTATTAAAGAGATTATAGTTTCCTTTTTGTGCCTATTTGGCATCCTTGTTAAAGACCAGTTAGTTTGTCAAAGACACATGCAGATTGTTTATGGGCTCTCCAATTCTGTTTTATTAATATATATATATATATATACCTATATGCCAGCACCATACTATTTTAATTACTATAACTTTCTAATATATTTTGAAATGAGAACACATGATGTATCAAGCTTTGTGCTTTTAAACTAAGACTGTTCTAGCTATCTGGGTCATTTGTGATTACAAGCGAAATGGTTTTGCTAACTCTGCAAAAAAACAAAAATGACAGTAGGATTTTGAAAAGCATTGTATTAAGTCTGCTTTGGATAAAATGGCATTTGTCAAAATTATTTATTATCTATAAACAGAAAATTACTTTTAATGCATGTGAGACTTCTTCTGTTTCTTTCATTAATGTTTCATAGGTTTTTGTGTACAAGCACTTCATTTCCTTAGTTAAGTTTGCTCTTCAGCATCATTCTCTTGGATGCGATTTGAAATGAGACAAATAATTGACCTGAGTAATATTTATTGGTCTGTATACTATTTTACTGTATAGGAATACAACTGATTTTTGATTGCTGTATCTGTATCCAAAACTTTCACTAAGTCAATTTATTAGTTCTAAGATGCTAAATTTTATGGGATTTATCACAATAATAAAACAAATACATGAGTCCTGCTGCAGTCTGCCTGCAGGAGCCTCTCCACCTACACTACCTCTATTCCCTGGGGACTCTGACACTTACTGAGGTTCCTTGTGCCCCTAGCTCTTTACTGCTATCCCTCTCAGCCTTTCCTCCTTAGCCTATCTCCAGTCCTTTATGTCACCCAATGACATGCAGAAACACTTTCAACCATTGTGATGGTGTGAATTAGAATGGCCCCCATTGGCTCATAAGTTTGAACTCTTGGTCACCAGTTAGTGGAACTATTTGGAAAGAATTAAGAGGTGTGGCCTTGTTGGAGTAGATGCGTCAATGGGATGGGCTTTGGGGTTACAAAAGTCCATGCCAACCAGTCACAGCCTGTCTCTGCCTTCTGTCTGTGGATCAGGATGTAAGCTTTCAGTTACTTCTATAGCTCCATGCCTGCCTCCCTGCCTGTCCCCATGCCCCTTGCCTGTCTTAGAGTTTTTATTGCTATGAAGAGATACCATGACCACAACAACTCATTTTTAAAAAACATTTAATTAGGGTATCTCACTTGCAATTTCAGGGGTTCAGTCCATTATCATTATGATGGGGAACATGGTGGCATGCAGGCAGATATGGTACTGATTACATATAGACCATAAGGCAGCAGGAAGCTAACTGTGACACTGGAAAGTATCCAGAGCTTAAGAAACCTCAAAACCTTCCCCCACAGTGACATACTTCCTCCAACAAGGCCAAACCCACTCCAAGAAAGCCACACTCCTAATAGTTCCACTCACTATAAGATTATGGGGATCAATTACATATTCAAATTACCACACTGCCATAATGGTCATAGACTAGACCTCTGAAATAGTAAGTAAGCCTCAATTAAATACTTCATCTTACAAGTTTTCTTGGTCATGGTATTTTTTTCACAGTAATAGAACAGTAACTAAGACAATCAGAAACTCCACATCCACCACATTTGCCAATGATACAGATATCAACTGAAGAATGGAAAACCTACCCAAAAAGGAAAAGACCTGACATCTATGACCTGACATCTATGCCAAGAAACACCTCAATCATCATGAATTAGATCTCAGCACAAAGACACAAACATGAACAGCTAAGACAGTATGTCTTCCCCAGAATCAGTAAGCCTATTACAATGGCCCCCGAAAATGCAATTTAGGTGCAGCATAAGAAAAGGACTTCAAAATAGCAATGTGTGTGTGCGTGCGTGCATGCACGCACGCACACACACGTGCACACACACATGCACCTGTGAGTTTTCAAGAACCTTAAAGGTGATATAAATTCCTTAATAAAATAATAAAAACATTGACAATAATGAAACACATTTTTAAAAATGTAAAAAATAGAATCACTAAAGAAAACACAAACTGAATTAAACTTGAAAGAAAAAACATAGGATTTCAAACCAAAAACTCAGACATGGAACAGAGAGTTTCATGACTTGAGGATAAAGTAGAAGAAACTAATTGCTAAGTAAGGAAAACGTTAAATTTTTAAAATTCAGGCACCAAACAACCAGGAAATTAGGACACTTTAAAAAAGCCAGCCAAACCTATGAATAATAGAAACAGAGGAAGAAGAAACACAGATCAAAGTCACACACACAAAAAATTTAACAGAATCATAAAAAAATTCCCAATCTAAATAAGGAGGTACCTACCGAGCTACAAGAAGCTTATAGACCACAAAATAGATAGAAACAGAATAAGAATTATCCATTAAACATACAATAAATAAATATACAAAATAAAGATATCAGAAGCTGCAAGGGGAAAGGTAAATTCACAAATAAAGGCAGGCCCATGAGAATAATACCTGACATTTCAATGGAGATTCTGAAAGGTCCTGAACAGGTGTTCTACAAACTCTGAGAGACAACAGACTACAATACCCAACAAAACTATCAATCAAAAGTGCAGAGAAAGAAAAGTATTCTTTGATAAAAACAAATTTAAGTAATTTCAACCTACCACCCCATAAGTCTAGAGAAGGCACTAGAACAAAAACATCAATCTGAAGAGATTGATTAACTATATCCAAATAAAAAACCACAAGGAATAAATAATTCTAGAATAGTAAACCAAAAGAGGTGGGGAAACCCATACAAAAACAACAAAATAACAAAAATCAATAAAACAAGCACTTCTCATTTATAACTATAGTGATATTTCATTTGTATTTTAATAAATAAAGCTTGCCTGAAGATCAGAGAGTAAAACAGCCACCCTGGTCAGCCTTAAAGACCAAGCAGCGGTGACCGAGTAGTCACACTAGTTTGCCATAAAAATTGGGCTGTAGTGGTGCACGCCTTTAATCCCAGCCCTAGAGAGAAATATAAAACGGGAGGAGACAGCTCTCAGGGTCTATTTCATTCTGAGGATTCCTGGAGGAAGGATAGCCATTTTTGACTAACATAAAAAGAGCCAGTGGCTGACTGTTTTGCTTTTCTGACCTTCAGGTTGGACCTTCAGGTTGAACCCCAATATTTGTCTCTGGGTTTTTATTAATTGTGCTACATTTGGTACCCAACACTTGGTGTACAAATTCATCAAAAAGCCATTTGCCTGATGCTTTTTAGCCACTGGCACAGACCAGAGCTAGATTCAAACCTAGCCACCTGGGTTCTGTAGTAAAACTAGTGTTCCCAAATTCCATCCACCTTGGCTTAGCATCCTCTCCTGCCTCGTATCCTGTCTTGCCTGTCTGTCTGTGGCTTCCTGTGGCACCCACAGCTTGCTGCCACCCTGAACAGCACCCACACAGCCTCCCATGTCCCAACCCTGCAGCTTCCTGTGGCTTCCGTTGATCCACCAATCCCTGTGTGCATCCCCCATGCAGCTACCCTGGCTTCTGGTGGCTCTCAAGGCCTGTGTGCACCAGATGCACAGGTACCCTGACCAGCGTTTCTTTAACTAAAATCCATTCAGTTTGGTTTTGAGTTCTGCTTAGAAAATCCACAAGTTAGTAACACTGGAACAAGTATGACAAAAGCTTCAGTGTTTCTTGACTGCTTTAGTGCTATATCTGTAACACCTGCAGGCCCACATCACTATTATACCATAAATTCTCATTTGAACCAGGATTTTAACAGAGGTAAGTCATCTGATATTGGCAAACAATATCACCATCCAGGAATTTAAAAATCTTTTCATTTATACTATGAGGGGAGTTCTAGAATAGGTATATGACCTATCTGGGATGTGTACATTCTTAGCCATAGCTACTATTGGTTTAATACTTTATAATATATCCTTAAAGAAATGGCTTGATGACAGAGTCAAGAATGAGAAACTTTTAAAAATGATAGAGACTTTACAGACTAGTAATGAGAAGTTGGATAAAATAATTCATATCATTGAAAATGAAAACCATAATTTGACCAAAAAATTCACTCCATGTCAATGGTATATGAAACTCTACATAATGGTACTAAGAGGTTATCTGAAATGATTAATACTGTTGAAATTGACAATCAAACTCTATTAAAAAGTTATGACAAATTAGTAGATAGAATATCCCTCCTGGAAGGCAATCTACATGTCATCCAAATAATCTCTAAGGATGAGAAGATTTCATTAATGGAAAAACTTGAAGACTTGGAATCATGTACATGATGAGAACTAAAAATTAATTTATTTAATAAAATTGTTAGAACGATTCATAGGTCAATAAATTCAGAGTCTACAAATATCGCCAGTACCTCTCAGAGTCAGAGATGACTTCCCAAGAGTTTTAGCTAGTTATCCTGTCACTATTTCTTGTAGTGACATTTTATTTATATTTTAATACCCAAAGCTTGCCCGAGGATCAGAAAAGTAAAACAGCCTTACTGGTCAACCTTACAGACCAGACAGCAATAACACACACCTTTAATCCCAGTAGCCACAATGACACATGCCTTTAATCCCAGTAGCCACAATAACACATGCCTTTAATCCCAGTAGCTACACTAGCTTGCCATAGAAACCAGGTGGTGGTGGTGCATGCCTTTAATCCCAGAACTACAGAGGATTATAAAACAGGAAAAGAGAGCTCTCAGTCTCAGTTTCATTCTGAGGTTTCCTAGAGGCAGGATCATGATTGTCGGACTGATGTCAAGATAAGAGCCAGTGGCTTGCTGCTTTACTTTACTGGTCTTCAGGTTGAGCCCCAATATCTGCCACTGAGTTTTTATTAATCATGCTTCAATTTCTAAAAAGTCAGCAAATAGTAAATACCCAAAAGGATATAGAGAATGTAAATGGGAGCCTATACACATGAAAGATCTAAAAGATATTAAGGAAGCAGTAGTATCTTACAGCATGCATTCACCATATGTGAGGAAGTCGGTAAAGACATGGGCTTCAAGAAATAAAGTTACTCCACATGATTAGCTTCAAGTAGTCTCAGCTGTATTAGACCATGGTCCACAGCTACAGTGTTAGAGTTATTAGAGAGAGGAAGCTAAGGTCCTTGAACATCAAGATAGACTCAGAGATTTTAAGGCCTCCCAGGATCAAATTCTTGGTGAGGGCTGTTTTGTTGATCTGAATAGTCAAGCTACATACAATGAACACATATTGTTCCTATGCTATACAGCATATCCTTGAATGCTTGGGACCAGATCAAGAACTAGGAAATAGTGGTAAATCATATATTAATGTTATACAAGGTCCAACAGAATCACTTAGTGACTTTTTGCAAAGACTAACTAAAGGTGTACAAATAGGGGTAGCAGATCCAGAAGCTTGATGAGTACTCTGGCTTTTGAAAAGGCTAATTTAGAATGCAAAAAAAAATACTTGGGCCCTTAAAGGTCAGGTCAGCACCAATGGATAAATGGATCCTACACATAGCCAATGTTGAGTCCTTTGACTATAACACTGAGGCTTGGGTAGGAGAAGCAATTTCCAAAGGTATGAAGAAAAATCAAAATCAAAATACCAAATGTTTTAATTGTGGTAGAATAGGCCATCTGAGAAGGGATTGTAGACAGGGTATTCCTAGAAATAATGTTTCTTCTGGGAATGACCCAAATAGAAGTCCCCAACCTTCTGGATTATGCAGAAGATGTGGCAAAGGCCAACATTGTATCAATGAATGTAGATCAAAGAAACAAACAACACAACCTGTTACAATCAGGAAACTCCCTGAGGGGCTTCTTGCCGTCCCCCAGATCAAAGAACGTGGTCCAGTCACTCCCAGTCACTGCGGAAGACATGCCTAACCAGTAAAATTAGAAAATCTAGTGCCTATTGCAAAAAAATCATACTTCTCTGGATGACATATAATCATGGAGGATGAATCAAAATTTCCAGGAGAAAATAGAAAATGTATCTTTTGGCAGACTTCTATAAATGATTAAAGACCAAAGCTGAGAGTACAAATAAATAACAATATAATTAAAGGATTATTAGACAGAGGTGCAGATGTGACTATTATTACTCCAGAATCCTGGCATCCTAATTGGCCTCTTCAAGAGGCAGATGTTCAATTCATAGGAAATAGGACCACATCTCAGGTAAAACAAAACAAGAGAAGGGTTGATTGCATATGACTAAAATAACAGAGAAAAAAGCTGAGGCCATATGGGACTAATATAGCAGTGAATCTATGGAGTTGTGATCTGTTGCAATGATGTAATACCCAGACTAACATTCCTGCAGTCTCAGAAATGGACCATAAACCAACGCATGTTTCTGGGAAGGATATTATAAGGTACTATAAAAAACAGTCACCAACCATTAATGCTGTATAAAAACACAGAACAACTGGTAAACTCTCAGAAGTACCAACGGCCCAATCTTTAAAATGATTAACTAAGAAACGTATATGGGTTAAGCAATGGCCTTTAACAAAAGAGAAATGACAGGCTTTAGAATAGCTGGTACAGGGGCAACTAGATGTTTAGCATATTAAAGAATCAACCAGCCCTTGTAATTCTGTATTTGTTGCTAAAAGGAAATCTGGAAAATGGAGAATAGTAACAGATCTAAGAGCTGTTAATAAGGTGATCTAACCAATGGGCTCTCTACAATCTGGAATTCATTTGCCTTCCCTATTGCCTATAGGATGGCCTCTTATAGTTATTGATTTTAAAGATTATTTCTTCACTATACCTTTACAAGAAAAAGACAGAGAAAATTTGCCTACACAGTACCTAATTATAATAATTCTCAGCCTGATAAAATATACCAATGGAAGATTCTTCCACAGGGTATGTTAAAAAGCCCCACCCTGTGTCAAAATTTTATAAGTCAGTCATTAAAAATAATACATAAGCAATTTCCTGAATCTATAAATTACCATTATATGGATGACATTTTTGCTACCTGATTCAAATACAGATATTTTAGAAAGAATTTTTGAAGAGGTAAATAAAAGTTTGCCTTGTTGTAGACTACAAATTGCTCCTGAAAAACTGCAAAGAGGAAATTCTACTAATTATTTAGGTTATAAAATAGGTTGACAAAAAATTAAACTTCAAAAGGTGCAAATTAAGAGATCAATTGCAGACTCTCAATGACTTCCAAAGATTGCTAGGAGACATCTCCCAGATACAATCTACCATTGGGATAAAACCTGATGACCTTGATGATTAATTTAAACAAAACCTTAGATGGTAACAAGGACTTAAACAGTCCTAGGAAATTACCCTAGGAGGAAGCTGAGAGAGAACTGATTTTGATTGAAAAGAAATTACAGAAGGCACAAGTAGACCATGTGGATCTAAATCTTAACTACATTCTGGTCATATTATCCTCCATACATTCCCATGCAGGAATTTTAATGCAGAGGGAAGATATTACCTAAGAATGGATATTTTTACCACATAAACTGAGTAAAAAATCAAAAACTTTTGTGGAAAAGGTCTCTGAGTTCATTCTAAAAGGAAACTTGAGACTTCTCAATTAACAAGAATAGACCCAGCAGAAATTAAAATGCCTTTTAATAATGATAAAATTGACAAATTAAAAGAAGAAAGTGAACACTGGCAAAGAATATGTAATAATATTTTGGGAGAGATTAACAATAATTATACCAAATGTAAACAAAGATTGCGCTTTCATTTCCTGGACACCCAGACCCAAATACTCACATAAAAAAACTATATTAATCAAAACACTGTTTGTCCAATGGCTCAGGCATATTCCTAACTATCTCTTACTGGTGCAGGAGAATTGTCTGTATTCTGTCAATCATGTATTTTAATAAAAT
>LOJH01067370.1:0-10229 GCA_001685095.1 Ellobius talpinus | reverse complement strand
ATAACCACACAGAAACTGTATTCATTAAAACACTGCTTGGCCCATTAGCTCTAGATTTTTATTGGCTAATTCTTACATCTTTAATTTAACCCATTTCTATTATCTATGTATCGCCACGTGGCTGTGGCTTACTGGTAAGAATCTAACTGACGTCTGTCTCAGGCAGAGGATCCATAGCTTCTCTCCCTGACTTTGCTTTCTTCCTCCCAGAATTCAGTTCTGTCTTCTCCGCCTACCTAAGTTCTKCCCTATCAAGGGCCCAAAGCAGTTTCTTTATTAACCAATGAAAGCAACACAAAGACAGAAGGACCTCCTACACCATACCTGTGAAGTATTATGTGCTAGGGAGGAAAACAATACAGCAAGGAGATGCTGTGAAGGACACTGTGTGTGTAAGAGGATGGTGCTAGCCGGACTCCCTCAGAAAGGAATGTTTCGGCAAGGATTGAAAGTGGTGATGTAGAGTTCCCATCCCTATCCAAGGCATTATGTCCCACCCAGAACCCTAAGGAAACCTCAGGCTCAGGAATGTGCTACTGTGAATCTAGAAGGTTGCTGCTGCCTATTAGTCCTAGGAGACAGCCATCTGGTTACCTTAGAAGAACCAGATCCTGGTGCTGGGCTCCCATGAGCCTTCGGGACATTGATTTGATCACACTTGGGTTTTATCTCTTTTAGCTAGGCTTGGGTAGGTGTTCTTGGGGAACTGTCTGATGTGTGGTGTGGTGTGTTTTATAGCTAACAGCCATGCAGGTTCATAGAGACTTAAATGCCCCATCTAATTTTTTGGAGAATTCCATGTGAAAACAAAGGAATAAAACCAGCAGCGTTCAGCCCTAAGAGCCCCTTGAAAGCCAGGCCAGCTAAGAAAGGCCTCTAAACCTGGACCAGTCTGAAGCGCTGCTGAAAGAGGTGGAACACGGCAGCACATGCCTGTCTTCCCAGCTACTCAGGTGGCCAGGCCAGGAGGATCACATGTTCTAGGTCAACCAGAGCTACCTAGTTATCGCTGTCTCAACAACAACAACAAAACATGGGAACAAGAGAAGGATGAGGGAGGCCGCCAGAGGTAAATTTACTGATTCTAAAACAGCCTTGCCAAGTTCTGCCTTATGGCTTGCAAAGGGAAGCATTTTATGCTCAGTGCCATGCTGGATATTCTGTGATACCTCTTCCTCTTAACAGTCATGTAGATTACCTCATCGGTTTAACCTCACCTGTCTGCTGGCTTAATGAGTCCTCTACATGCTGATGACTCCCAAGTTTTTATCAGGCTCAGTCCTTTTTCCCACACTTCAGAGTCATTGACCCAGGTCTTCCCTTGGCTGTGTTTTTGGCTTCTCACAGTTCACATATCTAGAACCAAGCTCCAATATTCATATCCCGGCCTCCCAGAATCTTTCTTACCTCAGAAAATAGCAGCTCCATTCCCCCAGTTGCCTGAGTGAAAAGCCAGTGTATCACCTCTTTGACTCTGAAATAGAGCCATCAGCAAGTCTGGCTAGCTTTCTCTTAAATACAGCATCTCAGGTCTAGCCTCCTCCTGCCTCCAGACCATCAGCATCCCAGGTCCAGCCTCCTCCTGCCTCTAGGCCATCAGCATCCCAAGTCCAGCCTCCTCCTGCCTTCAGGCCATCAGCATCCCAAGTCCAGCCTCCTCATGCCTTCTGACCATCAGCATCCCAGGTCCAGCCTCCTCCTGCCTTCAGACCATCAGCATCCCAGGTCCAGCCTCCTCCGGCCTCCAGGTGATGACCTTATGGAGATAGCCATCCCTGCACACCACGTCAGCTCTCCCAGCTGCTCTCTGCTCATATACTTGCTTCCCAGCATGCACTAGTCAGCTTTCTGATGAACTTGAATGGAAGAAATGTTTGTTCTTGCTCATGGTTTTAGAGGTTTCTGGTCATGGCCATGTCCCTTTGGGCCTGTGATGAGGCAGAACCTCCTGGCAGCCCATACACAGTGAAACAGAGATTTCACCTGGAGAGCAGGGAGGAAGGGGCTGGGCCCCCAGCATCCCCTTCAAGAACATGCCCCAGTGGATTGAACATCCTTCCACTATGCCCTACCTCAAGTGCCATCACCAGGATCAGGCCTTCAACACATGACCTTTAAGGAACATTTAGAAACTGAACCAGAGCCTTGACCTCCACATAGAAGCAACAATGATCCTTTTAAAAAGCAAGGTAGATGTGATCTGAACACCTGTGATCAGGACCTTCTAGTGGCTCCTCGGCGCTCTTAGAGTGTGACTCAGTTGTTACAAGGCTCTCAGGTCTGAAGTAGACCCTGGCTTCTTACTGCTTGCCTTGAGGTGCATTATTCCGCCATACTGGGTTCTGTACTTGGGTGCCTCTAGTATCCCAGGCCCCTTCCTGCCACGGACTCTTGGCATGTGTGCCTTCCTTCGATAGCAGCAGAGACTGCTCACTTCCTCACCCATTTACCCACTCCTGGCCCCTGCTGATATTTCCTGACTGCCACTCCCTCTCTTTTCCCCTACAGTGCAGGGAGCTGAGCTGGGCAAGTGATCTGTGGGTGGACTGTGACCCCAGCCTTTATTTTACTTTCAAAGTGAGACAATGTCTCACTCACTAGGGTTTAAATTTGGGCTCATGCTACCTCTGCCCCCTGAGTATTTGACCTGTGCCAACAGGCCTGACTCCTGGCCCTCTCCACTATGTCATTTTTCTATGGAGTGCTCATCACTTTTGTATGGTTCACACATTTTGCTCATCACTGTTAGATGATCCACACATCTTGCTCGTCACTGTTGGATGGTCCACACATCTTGCTCATCACTCTTGGATGGTCCACATATCTTGCTTGTCACTCTTGGATGGTCCACACATCTTGCTCATCACTGTTGGACGGTCCACACATCTTGCTTATCACTGTTAGATGATCCACACATCTTGCTCGTCACTATTGGATGGTCCACACATCTTGCTCATCACTGTTGGGTGGTCCACACATCTTGCTCATCACTGTTGGATGGTCCACACATCTTGCCTACTTGTTCTTGTCCTCCACCCCCCTCGGAGAGCACAGGGCTTTTTTTCCCCTCCACTCCTGTTCCCTAGCACCTGTTGCTTAGTGATTGCCCAGTAACTATCTGATGCATGGGTGAGTGAGCTGATAGATAACTGCATGAAATAGATGGTGTTTAAATGCTTTTAACAAATGAGAACACAATGGGGTGGATCAAGCGATCTAGTCATGTGCAGAGCATTGCATCCACTCAGATCCGCATCTGACCTCCCTGCCCAGCCGCTCTTCTTACTTTTCCCAACACAATGGTAAGAAAACCAGCAACCCATTTTAAAAAGGGCAGAGGATCAGAACAGATACTTTGTGAAAAAGATATGCAGATGGGGCCTGGAGAGAGGCCCCAGCAGTTAAGAGTGTTTGCTGCTCTCCTAGAGAACCAGACTTTGGTTCCCAGCACCCATGCCAGGTACCTCACAACCACTCATAACTCCAGTGCCTGGGGCTCTGACAAGCTCTTCTGGACTCCACAGGCCAGGTACCTGTGCATGTGCACACATACGCACACACTCCTATAAATAAAACAAAACTTTTTTTAAAAAAGACATACAGATATCAAATAAATATGTCAGTATATAAAAAGGTACTCACACTGTATGTCTCCAGTGGGGGTGATATTTAAACAATGAGAGACTCACACACCTGTCAGAGTGGCCAAAATTAAATAAAAACAAACCCTAACAATTTTCAGTGTTGGCAAGGAGGTGGGTCAGGAATTCTTACTTAGTACTAGTGGTACTGCAGAACATTCTGGCCATGTTGACAATATTTTGCAGGACTTCCTACAGCCAAATATGGTCTAACCAGATGTTAGACCACCATCCTCCAGGGTAGATTGTAGCAGGACTAATAAAAACCCAGAGACAGATATTGGGGTTCAGCCTGAAGGTCAGAAAAGCAAAATAGCCAGCCACTGGCTCTTACCTCTACCTCAGTCTGAAATAGCAATCCTGCCTCCCAGAATCTCAGAATGAGACTGTCTGAGAGCTGTCTCCTCCTGTTTTATATTCTTCTTGAGTGCTAGAATTAAAGGTGTGCACCGCTACCACCTGGTTTCTATTGAAAACTAGTGTGACCACTGGGATTAAAGGTGTCTGTCACCATTGCCTGGTCTGTAAGGCTGATCAGGGCAGCTCTTTTACTCTCTGATCTTCAGACAAGCTTTATTAAAATAGAAATGAAATATCATTACAGTCGTTACCCGAGTCAATTGAAGACTTATATGCACACAAAAACTGCTCATGAGTATTTCTAGAGGTGATACCCATGATTGTGACAAACCAGAAGCAAGATGAACAGCTGCCACATCCAGACAGCAGAATGGTTTTCAGCATGAAAAAGAAAGGGGCATCAGCCCTCACAGACGAGGAGGCTCCAGCCGTGACTCTTTGGTAAAGAAGCCAGGCTGAAAGCTTGCATACTGTGTGGTTCTAACTGTGTGACATTCCAGAAAAGGCCAAACTATGGGTACTAAAGGCCCCAGTGACCCTAAGTGGAAGGGAAGAGAGAAATAAGTCTGTATTTGCCAAAACCCAGAGGACAGAGATTCTCAGCCTGTGGGTTGTGACCCCTTGGGGGGTTTCATATCAGGTATTTACATTATTCCTCATAACAGTAGCAAAATTAGTTATAAAGTAACAATGAAATAATTTTATGGCTGGGGCCACCACAGCATGAGGAACTGTATTAAAGAGTGACAGTGTTAGGAAGGCTGAGAACCACTGCCATAGAACCTCTTAACACAAAAAGTGAACGTACTACATTAATACAAGATATCAATAATAGGGGAAAGAGGGTGGGGCTCTATTTGCTTGGCTTTTCTGAAAATCTAAAATTATTCATAAAAATAAAGTGCATAACTGGGCGGTAATGGCACACACTTTTAATCCCAGCACACAGGAGTTAGAGACAGGCAGATCTCTGAGTTTGAGGCCAGCTTGGTCTGCAGAGTGAGCTCCAGAATAGCCATGGCTACACCGAGAAACCCTGTATCAAAAAAACAATTTAAAAAGTGCATTAATTTTTAATAAGCAGGTTGGGGTGTAAATTAGTAGGAGAGCATATGCTTACAATACAGGGGCCCTGGTTCGTTCATTCCCATCACCAAATGTGTGTGTATAAATCCAAGGGCTTTGGAATCAGAAGACCTTCGTATTAGCTCCTTTCTGTTGCTGTGATAAAACACCATGACCACGGCGCCTTTTAACAGAAAGAATTTAATGAGCTCCAGCTGCAGAGGGTTAGCGTCCATGACTACAAAGCAAAGGCACGACTCCAGGAACAGCTGAGAACACACATCCTCATCCGTAAGCAGGAGCCAGAGAGGCCACTCCAGGAATGGCTGGAGTCTCTGAAACTTCAGATCCCAGCCCCAGTGATACACCAGGCCACACCTAATCCTTCCCAGACAGTTTCACCAAGCGGGGACGAGGGAGGGACGACCAAGTATTTAAACATGAGCCTATGGGAGCAATCCCATTTAAACCATCACATTCCACTCCTGGGGCCCCATGGGCTCCTGGCTCTATCACAACACAGAATGCATTTAGTGCAACTTTAGAAGGCCCTAAAGTCTTTTCACCTCATCAGTGTTTAACAGTCCAAAGCTCAATGTTTCCCCTAAGTCTAAAGCAATCTCTTAATTGTAACCCCCATAAAATAAAAAAATTAAAAATGCAAATTACATACTTCCAAAGTACAGTGGCACCAAATATACATTACCATTCCAAAGGGAAAGAGTCAGGGCATAGTGAGGAAACACTGGGCCAAAGCAAGACTGGCACCCAGTAGGGCAAATTCCACATCACTGCAGCCTTTAATTCCCATCGTCCTCCTGCTCCTGCCCAGTCGGATGTCTATATTTTCTTCTTTACAAAACGATGATGATATCAACCAGTCACACGGAGTGATTAAAGAGTCAGTAATGGAAAAGAAATCAAACTCAAGCCACTGCCATTGCTCAGTGCTTGCCGACTGCATTCCTTCACTGTCTACTGTCTGCTGCCTGTTGTTCCCTTCACCTCTTACAGCAGGCCTGCTCGCTTCTCTCCTGGGCTGATACATGTATCGCTCTGCTTATGAGCCCTCCCATGCAGACTGCTGTCCTAGCAGCAGAACCATGATCTGTTCTCACAAACTGCACAGCATCCCTCACTCTTCTGGCTTGTCTATATTGGGTCCCCTGCTGAGAATGCTCTTCTGCACTCCCAAGTCCCTAGGATAAGTGCCTCACCTCCCCCGCACCCTGTACACGGCTCTGCTTGTGCTGATCCTTTAAGGTTTTTTGTTTTGGTTTGGTTTGGTTTTGACTTATCTTCTTGCTTCTGGGTTATAAGCACTTTGAGGGCAGGATCCAACATGGAAGCATCAGCCAAGAGTGTTGTACTTCTGAAGCAATTCTCCAGAGAACCTTGGGTGGAAGGGGAATGAGCACACCCACTAAGGGCCCCCTAAGAGCAGAGTGGTCTTTAAGAGCCCTCATTTTATTTATAAAGTTCCGTGCTCTATTCCATAGTACAAATGCGCTGTTCTGATGTAGACTTCTCCATCAAGTTTATTTAAGTGTATGAGTGTTTGCTTGCATGAACATATGTGCACCGCATTCATGCCTGGTACCGGAAGAGGTCAGAAGAGAGCCTTGCATCCCCTGGTACTGGAGTTACAGGTGATTGTGAGCCTTCACGTGGGTGCTAGGAATCAAACCTGGGTCCTCCAGATGAGCAACCGGTGCTCTTAACTGCTGAGCCATCTCTCTGGTCCTCTCAAGTGTATTTATTACTCAAATAACTACACCTACTTTGAGAAGCCTGGACCTAGTGGGCCTAGGGACTATGCTGTCTGGAAATGATAAGGACCTGCCTGATACTACGTAAGGAAATCAGACACAAGTCTTTTCTGTGAGCTTCTCTTGAGACTTAGCCCTTCTCTGGTGCTCACATAGATGCTGAGGTGCCCGGAGATGACAAGCCTGTGTATACAAATGTTGGTCTCTCAAGTAGAAGTTTGGAACTGGCAAGTGGCTTAGAGAGAAGAATTCAGGTAACAAAAGTGAAAGGAACCGTTATTTTCCTCCAAATTAATATAACTCTGACCATCCAGGAGGAGCTAGAAGTAGGAAAGGCAGAAGTTGATTGGTACTATAGCAGGGGTTGTGACTGGCAGGCTACTTCCTCAGCGCGCTCTGTCCTGCTGTCCAGCAGGCTACTTCCTAAGCGTCCTCTGTCCTACCCGCCAGCCCTCGTCCTCTAAGAGCCACAGAAACCACGCAGGAGAGCTTGTCACTTGAAGTCTAGTCTTCCTTCTTTAAGATGTGGCAGTGTCCAGCCTTTTCTCGTGGTAGCAGACGCTGTCATCTACAAATGTGCTCGGCCACATTTACAGCTCTCACGGGACGCCCATGCCCTGGGGCCACAGCTGAAACACACGTGTTCAAGTCCATGCTCTTTCTGCCAAAGAAATCGAGAGATGTGTAATCAGGAGGCAGCTCAGGGGTTCTTGCAGAGGACTCAGGTTCAGGTCCCATCAACACTGGCACAACCGTCTGTCTGTAACTCCAGTTCCTGAGGATCCAACACCCTTTTCTGACCTCCAGGAGCACCAGACACACACATGCACAGATATGTGTGTAGGCAAAACACTCATACAAATAAACTAATCTTTTAAAAAAGTTTAATGAAAACAGCTGGGCTGAGGAGGTGGTTCAGCAGATAAAGGCCCTCGTCACTAAGCCTAATGACCTGAGTTCAGTCCCTAGGACTGACACTGAAGGAGGGCACTGGTTCCTGCAAGTTCTCCTCTGACCTCCACACACAGAGCCCCCCCCCCAACACCTTGGAGTGGGGCTGCATGCAAAGCCCCAGCTGCTGGAATAAGCCAGTTGCTGGGGCCGTTGAGATTGGGTGGGTGTTTTTGCCAAGTATCTGGGTGATGGGTGGAAATGCTGGATGTGTTAGGTTACTATCTAGTCACCACACAGACCTTCCTCTCTCCATTTGGCTTCAGGAACCTTTCTAGTCTGTGTTCAGATACAGCATTCGTGCAAAGATCCCCACCCTGTGGTGGGAAATGGGTGGCCGTGTGGTGACTCTGGTGCTGTGCCTTTTTGGAGCCTGTTTTACAGAAGCAGCGCAGGACCATTTGCTTCATCTGGTGACATCACTGCTCGGTGTTATCCTTCCTGATGTCCACGAGTCCTGGCTTCTAGTAACTCTCACAGTTTGTCACTGCTTTGCTAATGATGGCCACAAATGCCGCTGTCACCCGGAACCCCAAGGAAAATATGAATAGAAATGGGTTTTCTGGCTATGTTCAGTTCATCGTTTGACATTTTGAGCGTGAACAGAGAACAGCACATCTTCTAGCCTCATATTCTGGCAGGGCTGCTTTCGAGGCTTCCACAAAGCTAGATTAGATCATAGATCTGCTGCCGGGCACTTGGCTCACGCTCAGTGTGCTAATTCCCTTGCTCTTTTCACTACCACCCAGAAAGAGGGTGTGTTTATGTTTTTAAAGAATTAAAGTGTAGAAACAAAACCGAGCTGGAGCCGTCGCAGCAGGCCCCTGCTGGAGCTCCTGGGAGAAATGTCTGTAGGACACAGGCCAACACACAGGGAGGGCTCTGGGGAGTGTCCTCCCCATCCAGGATGAAGACAATGGCCAAGCCCCCACATGAGGTCGAACTGCAGTAATATCAGCTTCAAAATCACCAGTTAAACAGGAGCACAGACAAAAGCTGTAGAGAGATCCATGTCTGCACAGTGACAGCCAGGGTGGGGTGGATTGACACCCACCACCTGTGTCTACAGGAAGAAACTGAGGACAGCCCATGGACAGCCAGCCCAGCACTCCTCACTCCCTGAAGAGGGCCTTGTTACTATAGTTACAAGGTTAGAGGGACAACAGTGGAAAAGACAGGGACTGTGCTGTCGCTCTCTGGTAGAACACTCACCAAGCACACAGGGTCTCTGGACTCCACCCCAACACCAGAGAGAGACAGACAGACAGGCAGGCTACCCTTAAAGAGAAGGTTCATCTGGATGCCTATGGGGAGCTATGATGGCGTTGAGTTATTGTCTTATGTGAAGGCTGTTTTAGTAGGAAAATTTAAATGGAAATGTTTAATAATCAAATAAGATGACAAAAGCCAAGCCAAGCCACTGCTACCATTTCCCCGTCGCACGGTTGTCCCAGAAACAGCGCTAGTCACTGGAGACGCTGGTCTTCAGGAAGGAAGAGGAACTGAGAAGGCAGTGATGGAGCACACTGCGCTGAGGGGCTCCACCACCCCAGCTAGGGGCTTGGCTCTGCCTGAGCAGTCTGGTAGTGGGTTACATGTTACACACTCAGGCTTCTCTTGTGACTAGTGCCCAGTCCTCTGTGAGATGGTTCTAGAAATTGGTCTGTTGGTTACAGAACACCCATCACTGATCTGTAGAGTCCTTGAGATTAACCCTTGAGTTTTTTGCCCCAGCCATCACCCCACCCCATCTCCCTTGCACATGCACTGATTAGCATTGCAAGTTAAAGACTGATTGCTCTTGGTGCAATGGCTTGGTACTTATTTATGTACTCTGTAACACATGTCCTGTGTTAAATGATCTAGAACAGGGCATATCTCCTACTTTTTACTGACATATGTTGATTGTACAAAATAATGAGTTTCCATTGTGATTTTTCTTATATGCGTATAATTGACTTTTATTATATTCACCCCCTCCCCTCTACTGTCTTCACCCCTTCCGGCCCCTTCCTCTTCCCAAATTAGGACAGAAAGCTGTTATGGTGAATACCTGCTCATTCCTCGGTCTCTGCAGGCACTTGCACTTACAGGTACATACTACACACATGCATACATGTTCTTAATTTAAAAAAAAATCTTATAGTTTAGTTGCATGTTGCCCGAGTCAGTGCTCCAGCCCAGGTCTCACCTAACCAGCCTACCCTATGTTTGACACCACTGTCCCCTCTGTGTGACACACTCTCTCTCCTGGATGTCGTTGTTGTTGGAGACAGGCTCTCACTTTGTCACTCAGACTGGCATCAAACTTGTGCCAGGCCTCCTGCCTCAGCCTCCTCGGAGCTGGGATTCTAGGCCTGAGCCACCTTGCCTGTCTCCCAGTTAGTTTCATGATGGAGGAGGGTCATCTGTCTATATGTTACTTTTATTGGTTAATAAAGAA
>LOJH01067367.1:0-14371 GCA_001685095.1 Ellobius talpinus | reverse complement strand
GAAGAAGAAGAAGAAGAAGAAGAAGAAGAAGAAGAAGAAGAAGAAGAAGAAGAAGAATCTTCTAATTGGCTGAAGGTAAAGAAATTAATGTCCATGCTTATAAAAATGCAGTAGGACAAAGTGGGGAATTATTTACAGCTCAGAAGATGGGGACTTCAGAATTGCAGCCTGAAACTTGCCATTCCCAAATCTTGAAGTTGGAACTGGTTAAAAATAATTATTTTATATCTGACAAAGAGTGGGAGAAATGTTCCCATGTCATAAACCAGCATCAAGCCACAAACCTCAAAATCAGAGCTTGTCACACTAAGTTGAGTTAGCAATGGTCTATAATATGTAATATGTCCAGTTGGAATATTTTTGCACAGCAGCCTCTGTGTGTCTCTTTGTAATAGAGGTTGCTTTATATTCATAAATAGAAAATTCAGCAATGACAGCGAATATCAGATTTTTGGTAGATTCTATTTATAGGAAATCTCCGAAAAAAACTTTTATGTGGAAAAGAAATTGTAAGATTTTATTTTATTTATATATGTCCAAGTGTGGGTATGGGAACCAGTATGTGAGTGCAGGTACCCATAGAATCTTGAAGAGGTTGTCATATCAAACAGAGCATGAGTTACATATGGTTTGGAGTTGGCTGATATAGGTGCTGGGGAACAACCTCAGGTCTTCTACAGCAGCAATATGTCCCTTAGACCACTAAGCCATTTCTCCAGCTCCTGCGAAAGGAAAGTTTACAGTGTCTTCATGCAATATTTCAATCACTACATGTATGACTCCTTGTGCCTGTTCCTGAGATGTGCTAAGTCTATAAAAGTACCTTCTGGATTTGAGGGTTATTACCAGAAGACTTTCCTGTGGGTAAGTGCAAAGATTTTGGCTGTTGGTCCTTTCTTTATCTGTTTCTGTTGTCCTAACAGAATTCCTGAGACTGGCTAACTTAATAGAAAAGAGATTTCTGTGGATTATGGTTCATGCAGCTGGAAATGCAAGGGCAAAGTAACAGTACCTAGGAGGGTATGATGACCTGGTACAGTGTGAAGGGCTGAGCTATTGCATGCAGAGAGAGTAAAGCGGTGCAGGTGTCCTGGCCTTACAGCTCTCCCTGTGGTAAAGAATCCAGTCTCTTTGAAACTCCTTTAATCTCCCCTAAGACTGCGCCGCCACATGGCAATCAGATTTCAACATGGGTTCCCAAGGGCACCAATATAGTAAAATCATAGCAATGTGTCTGATAAGTCTTTTGTTTGTTTATTTGGTTTTCTGAAAATTCTATTCTATAAGTTTATGGATGGATGCAGATAGCTAAATGGTTGTCAACGTGGTTTTAGTAACCAAAAAACAAATGGATGTAAGGAAGAAAGCTTCTGTAATAACTGCGATTGACATCAGCAATAGGTGGGCCTCCTGCAGACTGGAATAGGGGTGCAATTATCAACAGCCTGGGATTAGCATTAGGCCCTGTTGCTGTGAAAATACAAAAAAGTAATAAGCATGTAAAAACAGCAAAATCTTGTAGCACAGTCATGGGTTTTTTTTTCATTAGTAGTGGGGTCATGCATGGCTTAAAGTTATTTCTGATGAATTTTCCAGAAATTAACTTCCTAGAATGTTTGCTTCCATGTACACATGCACTTTCTGAATGATGCACTGGTAAATGCTGTATCACCCAAAAGCTCCCTGGATAATACAGTCAGTGAAAGCCCTGGTTTTTAGCACTGTGTATCACACAATATAAATACTCAGCCATGGCTTACTACAAAATTGTGGTTCCTGCATGTATGGCTGGGGAAAAAAAAAGAAAAGAAAAATCAGCTCTCACACTCTCACATCAGGTGAGGAAGTTCAGATAACTTTGCACATCCCACCCTCTTATGCCTTTAAATCTGAATGTTTCACAAGTGGAGCCTATGAAGATGCACAGAGGTGACCCCGAAACTCAATTTGTAAGAAAGAAATATTCCCCTTTCTTTGGCCCCTATTTCATTCAGTCAACTCACTAGAGGCGTGAAGCATGCCTCTGCTTGAACAGAACTCAATTTGTGGAAACATACTTGATAGATAAATGTGAGAACCCGCCAATCCTCACACAGGAATTTCTAGCTGCTTTGACCTCTACTCTTCTAAGCATGGCTATCATGACACCCAGAAAGGGCACATCTAGGGTTCTGACACATTTTAGTAAAAGTATCTGTCTTCCAGGGCCTTGCTCTCAGTCAACCTGCATCGTTTTTTTTTTTAAAAAAGAAAACAAATTATCTTTTTTTCATTATACATACCCAACCCAAGTTCCCACTCCTTCCCCTCCTTCCATTCCCTCCACTTATCCCCGGACTCCATCCACCATCCACTCCTCAGAGAGGGTAAGGCACATTGCTTTGGTGAAGGTCCAGGCCCTCCCACACTATATCTAGGCTGAGCAAGGTATCCATTTAAAGAGATAGTATAAGCAGTAGAGATAAATCCTGGTGCCAATTCCAGTGGCCCCTCAGTCTGCCCCAGCCATGCAACTGTCAACCACATTCAGAGGGACTAGTTTTGTCCTATGCTTGTTCCTTCCCAGTCCGACTGGAGTTGGTGAGCTCCCATTAGCTCAGGCAGACAGTTTCAGTGGGTGTCCCCATCATGGTCTTAAAACATAGATCTGGTTGTTTGACTTCTTTTCCTGTGTATATGTATGTGAGCAGTACATGTATGTGTGGTATGTCTGGTGTGTACATATAGATGTGGAGTGCATGCATCCATGCACATCCATGCAAAAGATGCTCTGGATTACTTCCTGCTTCACTCATAAGACAGAGTCTCTCACTGAATTAGAAACTCACTGTTTTGACAAGTCTGGCTGTCTAAGAAGCTCTCAGGCTACATATCTCTGTCCTTATCCTTGTCCCCAATGCCAAGGTTCAGGTATGTAAATCCATACCTGACTCTGTGTAGGTGCTGGGGATTTGAAGTCAGGTATCCATCTTTGGACAGCAAGTGCTCTTATCCACTAAAACATCTCCCTAGTCCTCCCAATGGGCTTGTAGTTCTCTATTTATTTACTGTGTTCCTTCTTGCCCAAGAGACTGAAGGCCACAATCTGCTTTAGATAGGAAGATAATTAATCAGTGCTAGATTTAGCATCAGAAGGAAATAGGATTTCATTGTTTGACTCTACTTATAATCCGTAATTGGCACTAAGTTAAAGCCTGAGGTATTCATCAAAGTAACTGGAAATGTGATGATTAGCTAAATGGAATATGGGAAATAATATACTATAATTCAGAAGGAAGGATACATTTTATCCAAGTATATAATGTTCACCTGACAGCATAGAATGTTACTTTTTTTTACAAATTCTTGATTTTGAGTTCAAAAAGACTTCTTTGGCAGTGTGCATCATCATATACTACATAAAACACAATAAATAGCAATAAACTGAGTCTTCTGAAATTGCCTTCTTCTAAACAAATATATTTAAATCCAATCAATTACATCCTTAATGATGCCGATTAAAAGCTGAGGTGTACATTTGGTCTTTATGGAATTTTGTAAAGCAAAATTAATGATGATACAACAAAATAATTCTTTTCTGACAAATGGAATACTTTTTATCTGAAAATCTGGTGACAAAAATTCTAAAATTATAGTAAGTGTGTGTGTGTAAGTGTGTGTATGTATGTGTGTGTGTGCATACCATGTACATGCAGGTGTCCACAGAGGTGAGAAGAGGTCAGGTCCCCTAGAACTGAAATTATAGGTGGTTGGAAGTTGCCCAACATTGGTACTGGGAACTTAATCCAGGTCCTCTGGAGGAGACACAAGCTCTCTTAACAGCTGAGCTAAGGCAAATTTGTAAATGAACCTAACACTGAGAGATGTATTTTGTGATTGTAGGTAAATAAATGCATACATTTTCAGTACCGAAGTGAAACAGACACAAGAAGTCATTTTTCCCTCCTGTGGGTCCCGGTTGTCTTCATCACACACACGTTTCTAGTCTCTCTGTCTAAGAGAAGGTCGTCTCATTTCTGTAGATTGAAATGACTATGTTCTTATCTTCCCCTATACTTCTGATGTCTTGCCTCCTTTTTCTCTTGTCCTGTTTGTTTGCTTCACTTCTGCAATATTCAGACTGTTTTCCATTGTATATTGAACTTAATGATGGATTTCCAACCTGATCTTTCTAAATATAACCTGCTTTTTGTAAATACATAGGTGATTGGGCCCTGTGTGTTTCCTTTTGGTCAATAAGAAGAGAGGTGTTGACGTTCAGTGTTAGTCAAATAACAGTTTAGGAAATATATTTAATAAAAGAAGTCAGTGAGGTAATGCATTTATGAAGAAATGAGTCCATAATCTCTAGCCTGAACTGAAATTGAGAAATTTACATATACAAAGAGCATAAAAATCTCCCATGATCTCAAAAATACAAATTCCATAGCACTAATAGAATACAAATTAGCATGGAATCCTTAATATCACTAAAATATTATGAATGATAAACACAATCGATAACAATATGTATGTTTCTCCAGTATCGGCTCTAGGCCAGGTACCTGACCTTCGTAAATACTGTGTAATAGTTGCTATGCTAGATACTTCACCTGTCTTGGATCCATTCTTTAGAGTAACATGCTAAACACATTGCCAATTGTCTGGAAAGTTATACACATGTATCTAGAAAAGTCTAGAAGAAATAGTGATAGGAGGAGTATTCACATTCAAATCGGGCCAAACAGAATTCTATTCTCTTGTTGCTACTGCAATCCAGTTTTAAATTCTGATAGCTGAGATCATGATGGACTTACTCATCTTAGTATTTCTCAGTTGTTTGACATTCAATATGTGTGTATTGAAAGAATAGTTTTTCATATGTTAATTAATAATTGTAATGCTACTTATTTGGGGGTAAATTCTCAGACATTTAATGTTTGTAGTATTTTAGCTCCACAGAGGGAAACAACAAAGGACAGTGGGAGTCAAAGGCGCAACCTAGAAAAAACTACAAAGATGATAAAATAAATGCCCAAATCCCAGAAGTTCAGTAAGTCAATATTTGAATCTAATAATTGCATTGGTAACTAATACACACCTTTACCTTTGTAGTTTCCTTTCAAATTGTAGCATAAAATGCAATGATTTGAAATGAAGAGCTTTAGGAAAAGTAGTTCTAAGCCAAACTTTTGCATCACAGGTAAAAACGCCACTTAGCATTGACTATGTTCTGTGCTGAATCATGAGCGTATTACTACAAATCAATGTAAGTACTCATTATGACCTCTGAGAGTTACTACACTAAATTCCAAAATCATTTTGTCTATACCAAATAATGTCTTATGATCGTAAAATTTCATTCAGCCTGATTAGTTGAGGAAAAACTGTGTTTAATTTTGGAGATCTTTGAGTTTCATTTAAATTTAGTATTCTCTCAAAACAGAAAGCTATAACTCCTCCCTATCAAGGAAGATCCTGATATAGCTAACAGCATAACAATAGCATAACAATAGCAAAATATCATAAAAATAATTTAAACATTTTTCTTAGCTATAAAAGTAGAATATCTTTACTGAATAAACCTTAGAAAACTGAAAGTAAAAAATCAAATGTATCCTCTGATCCTGAGATAACTACAATGAATGTTTAATATGGGTTTGTTTGGGCTGAGCATTCTATGCTTTTTTTATAAATATGTAAGTATTTTTTATAAGTACTGTAAGCAGTTTTTATAAATCTGTAATATAAATATGCGATTTTCCCTCTTGTCTCCATAGAAATCCTCAGGATGCTGTTTTAACTGAAAATAACCCTAGAGTAGCTACCTTAGTTAAAGGGTCAGTATATAATTTGGTGCATGATTCAAAAAGTAGCATCCCCCACAAAGCAATATAATTTCTCTATTTCAGTTGTCGTACTAGATACTATTTTCTGAATTCCAGCTGTCTGTTTCATGATTTTTTTTATCATTTACTCATGCTCTCTCATGACATAACACCATAGACCATGACTCATGGAAACTATATTGCCTACAGGACTGTTCTCAGTAATAATGTGTATTGAAACATCTATTGACTTACATTTTCATAAGCTGAGACCATTTAAACTTCACTCATTTTCAATTTTTATTTTTTTTATTTTACATACTAGCCCCAGTTCCCCTTCACTCCCCTTCTCCCATCCTCACCTTCCCCCATCCCATACCCTCATCCACTCCTCAGAGAAGGCAAGGCCTCCCTTGGGGAGTCAACAAAGTCTGGTATACCAAGTTAAGGCAGGACCAAGACCCCTCTGCTATATCAAGGCTGAGCAAGGTATCCCACCATAGGGAATGGGCCCCAAAATGCCAGTTCATACACTCAGGATAAGTCCTGGTCCCACTGCCAGCCCGCCGCCAACAGATCAAGCCACATAACTGTCACCCACATTCAGAGGGCTTAGTTCTGTCCCATGCTTGATCCCCAGCTGTCATTTCAGAGTCTCTGAGCTCCACTAATTAGGGTCAGCTGTTTCTGTAGTTTTCCCAATCAGGATCTTGACAACCTCCCCCCACCCCGCTCATATATGATCCTTCCTCCCTCTCTTATCTAAGTTCCAGGAGCCCAGCCCAGTGCTTGGCTGTGGATCACTGCATCTACTTCCATCAGTTACAGGATGTAGGTTCTATGATGACAATTAGGGTATTCACTAATTTGATTATCGGGGAAGGACACTTCAGGCATCCTCTCCACTATTGTTAGGAGTCTTAGCTGGGGGTCATCCTTGTGGATTCCTGGGAATTTCCCTAGCACCTGGTTTCTTCTGGATCCCATAATGGCTCCCTCTCTTGAGATCTTTCATTGCTCTCCGCTCCATCTGTCCCCAAACTCAGCCATCTTGTTTCCCTCCCTTCCCAGCTCACCCAGGAGATCTTGACTATCTCCCTTTCCTGGGTCCCTCCATATGTGTCCCTCTTAGGGTCATCCTTTTTACCTAGCTTCTCTGGGGTTGTGGCTTGTAGCCTGGTTATCCTTTGCTTTATGTCTAATATCCACTTACGAGTAAGCACATACCATGTTTGTCTCTCTGGGTCTGTGTTACCTCACTCAGGATGGTTTTTGTAGTTCTTTACATTGCCCTGCAAATTGGAGATGTCATTGTTTTTTACCACTGAGTAAGACTCCATTGTGTAAATATACTACGTTTTCTTTATCCATTCTTCGGATGAGGGACATCTAGGTTATTTCCTGTTTCTGACTATTACAAGTAATGCTGCTATGAACCTAGTTGAGCAAATGTCTTCGTGGTATGATTGTGCATCATTTGTGTATACGCCCAGGAGTGGGTCTTGAGGTAGACAATTTCATTTTCTGAGAAACTGCTCTACTAATTTCTAAAATGGCTGTACAAGTTTGCACTTCCACCAGTGGAGGAGTGTTCCCCTTACTCCACATCCTTTCCAGGATAAGCTGTCATCAGTGTTTTTGATCTTAGCCATTAGGACAGGTGTAAGATGGTATCTCAGAATCGTATTGATTTGCATTTCCCTGATGACTAAGGATATTGAGCAGTTCCTTAAATGTCTTTTAGCCATTTGAGATTCTTCTGCAGAGAATTCTCTGTTTAGATCTGTTTAGTACCCCATTTTTAAATAGGATTATTTGGTATTTTGATGCCTTGTTTTTTGAGTTCTTTATATATTTGGAGATCAGCCTTCTGTCAGATGTGGGATTGGTGAAGATCTTTTCTCATTCTGTAGGCTGCTATTTTGTCTAATTGACTGTGTCCTTTGTCTTACAAAAACTTATCAGTTTCAGGAGGTCCCATTTTTTAATTGTTGCTCTCAGTGTCTGTACTGTTGGCGTTGTATTTAAGAACTGGTCTCCTGTGCTCATTCATTCAAGACTACTTCTCACTTTCTCTTCTATCAGGTTGAGTATAACTGGATTTATGCTGTGGTATTTGATCCATTTGGACTTGAGTTTTGTGCATAGGGATAGATATGGATCTATTTACATTCTTCTACATGTCAACATCCAGTTATGCACCATTTGTTGAAGATGTTAAGCTTCATTCATATATTTCTCTTTATCCTATTGTCACAGACATCTTGAACTTAGAATGAATAAATAGTGAACTTTTCATTGAGGAAATATTCCCTAATTTCTAATTTGTTGTCATTTCATATTTTGAATATCTTTCAAAGCACAGCTTTTATTCTGTACTGAATGTGTGTGTATACATGGGCATGAACATGTGTGTAAATGTATGTCATTATAAATTTGTGCTTTAAAAGAATACACTTTACAATTCATCTTACATTTATTTACTTTGGTAGATCTTTTATTCTCCTTCAATGTAAGTATTTTTATCTTACAAACTTGAATATATATACAGAAAATATGCATATTTTTACAAACATGTATCTAAAAGATTTAGTAGTTTCTTGAAATACTAATGGTGGGTTATTGTCAACCTGACACAACATAGAATCATCCAGAAAGAAAGTCTCAGTGATAATTTGTCTAGCTCAAATTGGGCTGGTGATATGTCTATAAGAGATATTCACGGTTCAAAGAAGTGGGAAAGAGCCAGTCTGAACATGGGAGTATTATTTCATGAGCTAGGCCCTGGACAGAATGAAAAGGAGAGCACCATCTCAGCACCAGCATACACACATTAATAAGTCATTGCTCTCTGCTCTTGTCTATGGATGTAATATGACTGACTCACTCATCAAGTTCCTGCTGTCCTAACTTCCCCAAAATGATGGACGGTAATCTGGATTTGTGAGCCAAATAAACACTTCCTTCCTTCATGTTTTGCTTGTCAGGGTGTCTTATCATAGCAATAGGAAACAATGCTAAGACACTTTGTTATGTATGTAGACAAGTGTTGGCAACATCTGTGACTTTATCACTAATATAGTCCACAGAGATGTTTGTATCTCCTTACAGTTGTTACAGATATCTTAAACTACCACTTACATTAATCTTTATTTTGAAAGTATGACAATTACTAGACATATGCTGCACATGTAATGTGTTGATGGAAACTTGACTATTTTGTTCTATTATCCAATTCTGTATTTCACTATAATTGATTTTCTTTGCAAATGGATATGTTTATTTTTATGCATAAGATCTATTTTGAGAATAAAAGTATCATCCATCAATTCATTTTAGTGTCCCAAAGATTAGGATAAATGTACCAATACATAATTATTATCAAAACTATAAATATTAAAGACTTCAATAATAGTAGGGTTAAATGGACATAAGATTCAATTCAATACTCAGATGATTTTATTTCACACATTATTTAAAGCTACACAATTTAAACCACCTTGAATTCAACCTTTTATTCTTTGATTTATAGACATATTTATAGAAATAACTATATTATTTGATATATTCTTCTGATATTTTTCTAAAGAAAATTAAAATGAACTGATAGCATGCATAGCATAGCATAGCATAGATTTTTAAAACAACAATTTAATTCAAAATGTGACAAAGCAATCTCATCATTAAATATATTATATAAATTATCCTAATCATTACCTAATATTCCTTTAAGAAAGGAGCCATATAGAGCAATCTTTCTTGACACTTTAGAAATACTTGTTCACTAGTTTCTGTACTTTGTTTTAAAAAGTGATAACCTCAGAACTCGGAAATTTGCTTCTACACAAACAAAAGGATTAGAAAGAGCTGAAGAGTGAACAGGAAGGACCTTAAATAATGTACAAGGAGACACATCTAATCTCTCTATGGCTAAATGATGTTACTCTCATCCAGTGAATGAGTTGGCAAGTTAGTCTGAGTTATTTTGACTATATTTAACAAGACATGGCAGGTGTACTGCATAAGGTGAAGTAATGTATTTGCAAAAGCAATTCTAGAAAGAAGCCCTTTTTGGTTCTAGATGTAACTCCTGGCTGTTTCCTGAAGTTCTGGGCTTTAAAACAAGAAATGAGCCCCCTTTACACCCACTCCCATCCAGCAAACTTGACAATCTTAAAGAACAGTACCGGAGAGAAAAGAATGAAAATCTTATTCTGATATATGCTCACTCCTTATCTAGTCAAGCTAAGGTGTGTTTCTGGTTCTCCTCTGTACTTCAAAAAATATACAGGCCAATCAGAGGACGTTCAATGAGAGGTTGCTACAAGGCTCTGAGGAAAGAGTCACACTTGATTTAAGAAGGTGAAACCTGGGGGTTGGAGAGATGGCTCAGAGGTTAAGAGCACTGACTGCTCTTCCAGAGNGCAAGAATGCAGACAGAACACTGTATACATAATAAATAAATAAATATTAAAAAAGAAGGTGAAACCTGAATGAACCACAAGCTTTTATGACTCTGAAGATCCTAAGTATGATGGAGAGGGATATATTAATCAAGATGTGTATTATTTTTTCAGTTGCTGTGATAAAACCCCAGGACCAAAGCAACTTATAGAAGAGTAAGTTTGTTTTCACTTAGTATTCAAGAAGGTTAAAGCCCTTAAGCATAGCAGCAGGAGGCATGGCAGCTTCAGCTGGAAGCTGACAGCTCACTTCTCAACCACAGGCTCAAGTGGAACTGGAAGTAGGGTAGGACCTCGGGTGAGATAGTTCCCCTGTCAGGGACACGCCTCCCACACCCCTCAGATAGCTCCACCAACTGGGGAACCAGGTGTTCAAATACATAAGCCAGTGGGGGTCTTTACAACCAAGCCACTGCATTGGGAAATACTTAACTTCTCAAAAAGAATTGGCTTAACATTGCCACAATGTCCACAGGTGATCACAGTTTACCCCCGTGGGTGACATTTGTCCCATTAACAGAAAAGCAGGATAAAGCTGTTTATTGTATGGAGCAGCCTGCTAAGGGCGGTTTACTGGGGAAAATGAAAAAGGTAAGTTAGATGTCTAAACTCCTAAAGAGGCCAACAAAGAGGACCACAATTTCCTGTGATAACATGGACTTTAGTGGCATCCACAGAGGCCACAAGATGAAGCCAGTTCTGATGTTCCTATCACATAGCTTTGGCTTCACTTATTATGTAAGCCCTGCCTACAGTACTGACTGCCAGTCAGTCAATGCAATCAATACTTGTCCTTATTAAAGACAACGCTTGCTAGTTCAACCAAAATGTGATTTTTCCCCCCTAGGAGAAATAGTATTATCCATGGTCCATTAGAAAATTAATCTTGTATATCTCATCCTCATAAATTGAAGAATAATGCTTATTTTGTTAATAAATTATATACTCCTTTTTTGCCAAGCGTATTCGTGCTTCTTCATAGGTATATCCTCTCAACCGTCCATCATCAACAGGCTGCAGGGCTGCTTCCACACCGCTGTGACAAGCAGAACACGCCAGTCTGTAGAGAACCTAGAGCTCACAACATCAGTCTATACCAAATGTCTGTCAGTCTTCACAAACAAAGAATGCAAAACAAGACAAAGTTAATGTGATGATCCAGAAAATAATGACTCTGGCTACTCTGGAGAATAGATGTCTGTCGTATTGACTAAGGGACATTTGTCCTCTCACGGGGAGAAAAGACTCTTGGGGCTATGAGAGGGAAGAAATTCAACAGTGATATACCTACCTTTTGCTGAATTCACAAAACAAGAGTCAAAAGCCACAGCCAGGAAAGGGGAGCAAATTCTTGTGATAAATGCTGACCCTTCTTCACTCATGAGCTAGGTGGGCAGGCAGCAATAGCTACCCCATAGTGCTTGGCTTTGGGGCCTTTGTGTCTGCAGTGGACTTGAGACCCAAGGGATACACAGTTCTTGAAGTACAGTGGGATGAAATCTGAAAATTAAGCACCAAAAGGCAACAAATAATAAGAAAAAATAACAATGCTTGTATTGTCACACATGACAAATGTCCCGCTATGAGTTAATGCAGTTAGCGATCACTGACTGAACACCAGGCCCTGCTCTAAGTGTGGTTTACCTCGAAGGAAGCAGCCTAAGCACAGAAAAGTTTCATCCTGCTAATGACAGATGTTGAGTCACAGGAAGTCGTTTTCAGAAGCCACACATGTAACACTTATACTTTACTGTCTATTTAGAGGTTATGGTACATTCTGTTCAGGAGACACTGAGATATGTTTTCATCCCTGATGACGCAGAAGCTTGTGTCTCCATGATGAAATCCCCAGTTCATCCAATCAAGCACTCCCGCTACTTTCCAGATACCGTTGCGGCTACTCCTCTTTCTGTCTAGAACCTAATAATAACCCAATTCTTGGCATTCAGCGGCTCTGTTCTAGTACGCCTACATATGAAATCTTTTGTTGAATATATGAGGATAATTTGTGCTTAAATAATTAACCAATTAAAATTTTTTGAGCCAAATGTAAATTCATGTTCAATGGCAAGAAACAGTAAAGATGTATGTAATGTCCTCTTGAATTGCTTTTCCCTAGATTTTTATCATTTTAGAAAACTACAGTATATCCAAGACCAGGTTACTGACACTGGACGATGCTGAGACTTCCCTAGGTTAACCAGTGCTTGTGGGATGGCTTGGCTCTGGACAGAGTTATGTGTGTGTTTGTGTTTCTACATCACAGACATCTTCTGGAATATTTCATTGCCTAAAGAAGCCCCTGTTCCCCTTTATAGTCATAGAATCTCTTTCCTTCATGTTCCCTCCTCTGCCCCTAACCCTGAACAACTTACAAAGCTCTTCTCCATTTCTAAAATACTCTTTTTTCCAAATGTTAAATATAAATGAAGGAATACATATCATAACTTTTTAGATTAGCTTTTGTACTCAACACTATTTCTTGGAAGTAGTTCCAGGGAAGACTTCAAAATTGTTGCAATTGTCAAAAAAATCCATTACTTTTTATTGTTGACTAGTATTCCATAGTTGGCTCAACAATCCACCCACTAAAGAATGCTATGTTTTTTTCACTTTGGTCTAATAATGTTCCAATGCACATTCAAACACAGATTTCTTTGAGAATGTAAAATTTTTGTTTATCTGGAAAAGCAGGCCAGACACGCATTGGCTAGGTTATGCATTGGTTAATGTTTAGTTTTACAAGTAACTGCTAAGTGATTCTTCGAGTGGCTGCCATCTGCCATCATCAGCAGGCTCAGGTTTCTCCTCATCTTTGCTGTCATCATGTTTTATGACTACTTTTGATCTTCGTCCTAGATAGTTTTCTGTGATTTAACTTGGATTTTTTTTTCTTGTGGCTAGCACTGCTGAACATCATGTTAAGGCTTATTCACCATCTATCTTTCCTCTTAGGAGAAGTTCCATGCTGGTTCTCTAAATAGATGGTTTACTATTGCCATCTTGGTTTAGAGTTCTTTATGTGGCCTAGGTAATAGTTCTTTGACAGACAAGTGGCCCATACATGTGACCACTACCTATAGCTTGCTTTTCTTATTATTAGAAGGATAATTTTTAGCAAACAGATATATCATTTAACAAGTGTCAAATAATCAATTTTTCCATTTTATGCATGAATTTTTGGTGTAGAGACTAGGAATTCTTTCCCCCACCCCAAATGACAAAGGCTTTTCTCATGAGGGTAACACATTTTCATGTTTTTTGTTTAAGTCTGTAACCTGCTGCATTAATATTTTGCTTGAAGGATAAGATGTAGGGTGGCATTCACCTGTTTATTCATTTTGCTTATGATATCCTGTCATCGTAGTGGTTTTGCATGCAAAAACTGTCATCATTCTTCTAGTGGGTTTCATTTGTACCTTTAGAAAAAAAATCACATGTAGTGATAAACAGCTTCAACCTTAGTACATGGAGGATTGAGACAGGAAGACTACAGGTTCGAGGCTAACCCGGGCTGTGGAGTGAGACCCTGCCTCGGGAAAATCATGAGCTGTCATATTACGTGGTTCCGTGTCTGGGCTTTCTTTCCTGTGCTGAGTGTTGCCCTCCCTTCCCTGTTTCCTTGCTGAATGCGACTGCACAGTGAGGCCTGACCATTGGGAGAGTGACTAGTCTCATTGTCTTTCTTTTTCATTTTTACCTTAGGTTCTTTGGAACCTATGTTTTTCTGGCCTCGTGGTTTTTACTTTAAAAGGAAAAGCAAAACAACTTGGCCTTGGTCATGATGGCTCCATGTAAGCTGCTTCCTGCAAAAAACTAAGGACCCAAGTTCAGATCCCTAGCACCCACCTAGGAAGCATGGTGTGGCAGTATCCCGGCCGCGGGAAACGAAAGGTGGTCCCTGATACACCTAGGGGAGAGGAATGAAAGGACAAGAGACATGAGAAATGACGGCAAGACAGGATTTTTGATCAAGCCGTCCCATTTATTATTTCCTCAGAAGCTGTTATATAGCAAACGGGCAAAGCGGGGAAGGGAAGGGTGTCAGGGGGAAGGGAAGGGTGTCAGGAAACTCAGGTCTGCTGGAATTCAGGTCCGGAG
>LOJH01067366.1:0-10230 GCA_001685095.1 Ellobius talpinus | reverse complement strand
AGAAGAGGAGAAAGAGACAGAGAAGGGGGAAAGCGGAGAGAGAGAAGGGAGAGACAGTGAGAAATCAAAATGGAGAGAGCAGGGCAGGGGTCGCCGGGAGTGGGCGTGGCTTGTCTCTTAAATGGCCAGAAAGGTCAGAACAGAGTGTCAGGTCCTCTGGAACTGGAATGGTAGATGGTTGTGAGCCACCATGTAGGCACTGGGAACTGAACCCAGCATCCTCTGCAAGAGAAACATTTATCCTTGAACTGTCGTACTAGTCCCCCCTCCCCCGTTTTTACTTGATAGACCTGGTCTGTTGAACTGTGGTCATTCAAGTGCACATACTGTCCTTCCGTTGTCTCCCTTTCTTTTCTTCCTTGTCCTGGTTAGGTTTTATAATCACCTTGAAACAACCGAGAATCATCCCGAAAGAGGGAACTTCAAGTGAAGGATAATCAAGATCAAACTGGCTTGTGGCCGTGTCTGTAATAGATTGTCTTGACTCTGATTGTTTTGGGAGGGCTCAGCCCACTGTGGGCAGAACTTCCCTAGGCAGTTGGGCCCGACTGTATAAGAAAACTAGATGAACAGAAGCCAGTGAGTGAGCCAGAGCCAGTTCCTTCACAGAGTTCCTACCATGAATTCTCTCAATGATGAAGTGCGATTAAGTGAAATAAACCGTTTCCTTCTTCAAGCTGCTTTTGCTCATGGTGTTTATCACAGAGACAGATGATCAAACTGAAACATCCTTTTCATTTTCTCTGGGTCACCAGCACATGGGATGGTGCCACCCACATTCAAGGTATGTTTTCTCTCCACAGTTCCTCCTCTTGAGGTGTGACTTACCATCTCCTACATGAATTGAAAGCCAGGCAGGTCAGCAAATAAGATTAATCATTGCAGGTGTTAAACAGACATTTTCTTTAAAATGAACAAAATGAGCCTGTCACTCCCGGGAGAACAACTGCCAGTGGCTGTCACCGACGACAGAAAGCAAGCTCTCATGCATTACAATGTAGGGGACCCTTTTATCTGCCACTATAAGCTTGACAGATTCTCAATATTTAAAGACTCTTCTGATGATGTTAAACATTAGCAGTGATGTGAAAGAATGTGATTAAAATAATTTTTTCAATTTATCTTTATTTTGGGTTTATGCACAAAAGTGTTTTGTCTGCATGTGTGTCTGTGCACCATGTGCATGCTTGGTGTCTGAGGAGGCCAGAAGGTGGTGTAGCATCCCTTGGAACTGGAGTTACGGATGGTTGTGAGCTGCCATGTAGGTACTAGGACTCGAACCTGGGTCCTCTGGAAGCACAGCCATAGCCAGTACTCTTAGCCACTAAGCCATCTCTCCAGTCCAGGACTATCATTTTTTGATGCCATGCAATAAAAGTGACATTTGGAAGCTTTTCATAGCTTTAGTAAACTTTCATTTTCCAAATGACTAATGCACTTCTCTTACCCTGACAGCAAGGAAGAGACAGGGAAGCTATAAAGTTAACCTTGTGTTGGGGCTGGAGAGACGACTCAGAGGTTAAGAGCAGTGCCTGCTCTTCTAGAGGTCCTGAGTTCAATTCCCCAGCAACCACATGGTGACTCACAACCATCTGTGATGAGACCTGGTGTCCTCTTCTGTCATGCAAGCAAACATGCAGGCAGAACACTGTATACATAAATAATAATAATAATGATAATAATAAAATCAACCTTGTCTTGACCTTAGTGAGGAATAGAAGCTGAAGGGCAACAAAATGGTATAAAACGTGAAGACCAGGTGTTGCCAAAAAGGAATAGCACAGGGACTACTTTACCTATGGTGAGTCATGAGAGACTCCAGCTTGCCATGTAAGTAAGAAACATAACAAACTTTTATTTTAATAGCAAATTGTAAGAGCCTGAGTAAGACTAGCATGGGAATATAGAGGTACTGCAGACTCAAGGAGAGTTACAATGGATTGCCAGCAACTGATTACGAGAAAGATTAGGGGAGACCAGGCAGTTAGTTCCCTACTAGCCCAGGCATGAGGGATCAGCTAGCCACTATCTTTGTCTACTTTCTTGTTGCGGGACAATGGTCTTTACCCTGTAAAGATTTGTCAGTTATATTGCTTTAATAAATCACTGATTGGCCAGGCAGGAAGTATAGGTGGGGCAATGAGAACAGGAGAATTCTGGGAAGAGGAAAAGGCTCAGTCTGCAGTTGTCACCCAGACACAGAGGAATCAAGATGGGACTGCCTCGCTGATAAAAGGTACCAAGCCACGTGGCTAACACAGACAAGAATTATGGGTTAATGTAGGATGTAACAGTTAATAAGAATCCTGAGCCAATAGGCCAACCAATTTATAATTAATAGACCTCTGTGTGTTTCTTCGGGACTGAACGGCTGCAGGACCGGGCAGGACAGAAACCTCTGTCAACAGTTTCCGTTGCTATTTCAAAATGCCTGAGACTGAATGATTTAAATTCTTGTTTCTGGAGGCTGGGAAGTCTAGGAGTATGGTGTGGGCATCCAGTGACGACCTCAGTGTTGTCAGTACATGGCAGAGGGCATCATGGGGAGGCAGAGAAGGTGCGTTAGCAATCCCTCTGAATCGAAACTTTTATTTGGGTTGCCACTCTTGCGGGAAAGTTCCTCTATCCTGTTGCTGTAGTCAGTAAGAAATCCAACTTCTTCTAGATTCCAGGGCAGACTGAAGACCAGAAGACCAGAGAGCTCCAGGAGACCCTCCAGGACTCTATCACCAGATTTGGGCTGCTGACACACCCAGCATCTGGGGCTAAAGAGCCATCGGATCCTCAGCTGTTCTGTTGTGAGGCAGCCAGTCCAATAAATCCCATACATCTGCTGTCAGCTCCCTGTCTGGGGCAAGTAGATGTTTGCTCGTGGGTCCCCAGGAAGAGCATCTGTCACATGACAGGGGTAGAGCTGCCCTGTTGGCTGAGCTGCCTGGAGGAGACTGACCAGTCATGCTGCCTGTAGTTTTTGTGAGCTATCACCCATGCTGGAGTGGGCTTTTTGGTGATGTGGTTACCTTTGAGTCGCCCATGCTTCTGTAAGTAACTCCTCACCCATCCCCCTGTAAGTAAGCCCAATTGTATAATCATTGGTTCACCAAGTTGGGCTTTGATAGGATTCTTATTTGTGTTTTTCCTTGGCTCTCTCTTTGGGTGATTAGGGATTTGTCAGCATCTCCGCGGGAAAATTCGCATAATGCACCCCTTCTCTTCTTCCTCTGTCTCCTCCTTATAGCTCTTTTTTTCCACTAGAAGCTAAAGTTTTATTTAGAAAAGGAAATGAAAGCATCCTTGCAACTCTCTTCTGAGAAAGCCACTAATGCTGTTATGGGGGTCCCACCCTCGTAAGTTTATCTAATCTCGATTATCCCCTGAAGGCCCACCTCCAAATATCGTTAACCTGGGGACTTGGGGATTAAGTTGCTAACACATAAACATGTGGGGAACATACCCCAACCATAGCAGCCATTTTCGCAGGATCACATAAAACACCATCCGGCTGGATGTGGTGGCTCATGCCTCTTGGGGTGTCAAGGCAAGAAGAGAGCAAAGTCAGCTTGGGCAGTCTGCATCACACAGTGAGATCCTGTTTCAAAAGACATGCAAGCAGGGACCAGAGAGATGTTTCAGTGCTTAGGAATACATACTGCTCTCTCAGAATGTCAGAATGGAACAGGGTGGTGCCTGAGTACTGGTGTGAAAAGGTAACACATATTTAGTGTTAGGCAGTTCCGCCTAGCAGAATCTTAGCTCTATACCAGGAAACAGGTATTCTTAAGAAAGGTAAAGTGGGAGGTTTACATAGAAGAGTTTTTTCTTATTTATAATCACTTAGATAATAACTGACTATTTCTAGTTAAATAATAATGGCTATTTATTGAGAGTTTAAAGTTTAGTATCACAGTAAAATGTATGGTAACAATAGTTATTAAATAGATATGTGGTGGTACAGAATATGGGCAGAAGAAATTCAGAGCACACTGCTCTAAGAATTTCATATTCCAGTGGAATGATGATACAGGATTATTTGAGGACAGACTGTAATTGATTAAAAATATCCTCACGAGCCTGTCTTAGTTACTTTTTGCTGCTGTGGTAAAACATTATGACCAGGGCAACTCCCAGAAGGAAGGCTTTATTTGGCTTACAGTTCCGGAGGGATAAGAGCCAGTCACAGCGAGGGAAGCATGGCAGCATGTGGCCAGAGAAGGATGCTGAGAGATCACATTCAATTGTAAGACTAAAGCAGAGAGAGTGAACTGGGAGTGGGGTGGGACTATAAAGACCCAAACCCCCTCCTAGCAACTACTTCAACTACTTCCTCTAAGACAGTGGTTCTCAACCCGGGGTCGCATATCACATATTTACATTGCAATTCATGACGGTACCAAAATTACAGTTATGAAGTAGCAATGAAATAATTTTGTGGTTGGGGGTCCCCACAGCATGAGGAACTGTATTAAAGGGTTGCAGCATTAGGAAGGCTGAGAACCACTGCTCTAGGAAGACAGCACCCCCTAAAGCTTCCTTAGCCTCTCCAAAGAGTGCCACTAAATACTCAAGTATATGAGCCTATTGCGTATATTTAGAATGCAAACCATCACAGAAGGCCAGGCGTGGTGGTGACTCAGGTTTTTATCCCAGCATTTGGGAGGCATGAGGCAGGCAGATTGCTGTGAGTTTTAGGACGGTTTTAGCTTGGTCTACATAGTGAGTTCAAGGACAGCCAGGGTTACATAGTTAGACCTTGTCTAGACAAAAACAAAGAGAGCAAACAGACAAATCCTGCAAATCTTTAAGAAAAGGAATAAATGATAAGACAACAATAAAGAAAAGTAAACTAAGGGAGTAAGCCAAAAACTGAGGGCAATAGAAACATAATAGAACCAAACACTGAAAAAAATGGAAAAGAGTCAATTGGATGATGGATTTAAAGCTGATCACTGAATATTCATATTAAGTGTGTTATGATTAGAATATGAACAGGTTCATGCTTGGCCTTTGCATGGTAGTTCTATTTTGGGAGGTTCTGAAAACTTGGGTGGTGGGACCCAGCCAGAGGAGATGCGTGAGTTGTTGGCTGGCAGTACACCATCCCTGTACCCTCCTGTCTTGTCCTCTGCTTCCTGATGATCATCGTGAAGTGAACAGCTCCTTCTGCCACATACTACTGTCTCTGTAGTGTTCCCCCCAAGTGCTTGATACCAAGTGACCGTGGATTGAAACTTCTGGGACAGACCCAAATCAACCCAACCTCTCTTACCTTGCTTCTATCTGGTATTTTGGTCACAGCTCCAAGTTGATGTAAAGTATAAAGGATCTAAGTACCCTCATCGAAAGCCAGAGATTGGCATATTGGGTGTCTTAATTACTTTTTCTATTGCCACAAAGAGACACCATGACCAAGGCAATTTAAAGAAGAAAACATTAAATTGGGGGCTTGCTTACAGTTTCAGAGGGTGAGCCCATGACTGCCATTCATGGTGGGGAGCATGGCAGCAGGCAGACAGGCAGGCAGGACACTGGATCAGCAACTGAGAGCTTGCATCTGATCCACAAGCTGGAGGTAGAGAGAGGGAAAGAGGAAGGGAGAGAGGAAGGGAGAGAGGGAGGGAGGGAGCAACAGACAGAGAGACAGAGACTGGGGGCTTGGTGTGAACTTTTAAAACATCAAAGCCCACACCCAGGGACACACTTTCAACAAGACCCCACTTTCTAATCCTTCCCCCAAAGAGTCTCATCATCTAGGGCCCTAGCATTCAAACATGAGCTTAGGGCAGCCATCCTCATCCAAACCACCACACTGAGGAAAAAAAGACCAAGAGTTGAAGCCCACTCTGCAGCGCAGGGTGGGTAGATGAAGCTGAATCAGGGTACGAAGGTCCATATAGTCTCAGATTCTACACCCTTAAGAAATGGTTCTTTTAAGAAAGGATTATTTATTGAGTTTTGGTACAGGATCAGGACCTGTGACTACATGAAAGCATTCTAGAAACACCTCTTCCCAGATAAATACCTAATATCTACATGAGTCTAGATTTTGCTCATTCTCTTTGCCATAAACGACTTCTGAGAAGAGAATGAGGGACCCTGTTGGTCCAAGAATCTGCCGTTCAGAAGGAGGCCCTGACGCTGACTGTGGGAGGTTGTGGTAGTTTGAATGAGAATGTCCGCCATTGGCTCAGATGTCTGAACATTCGCTTCCTAGTTGGTAGCACCGTTTTGGGAGAGGTTTAGGAGGTGTGGTCATGCCGGAGGAAGTATGTCACTGGGGACGGGCTTTTGAGAGTAAAAATGCTTTGCTTACTTCCAGTTTTCTCTCTTTGCTTCATGCTTGTGGTTTAATATGTGAGTTCTCACCTTCCGAGCTAACGACCTTCAGCGCCAATCACATTTCCACTCCCCCTTCCCTGTGTACAGAATCATGGATGTAAGTCTTTTTTAATTGACACCAGACATAGGGGATGGTTTTACTTGACTGTGATCTCTACATACACGGCCTTGTACTGCAAACATACTACTCCAGTTTGCTTTCTTTCTTCAACAATAGGAATGTTTTTGTTGTTTTTTTTCTTTATCATAAATGTGCTCATTTTACTGTGGCATTAGAGAAAAAAAACATAACACCCAAGACCATGGCTTCATGAATATTATCACTAAGATTACATGAATTGATTGAAACAAAACTATCAAGGAAATATTAATGCAGGTGGCAAGAGGATACAGCTCCCTCCCTCTGAAATTTCCTAGTGAAGTTGTAATATGAATGGTTGAAATTCAAGATATACTATTTTAAAAACAGGTATGCCTAAAATTGTGCTGGGTTTGGAACGGATCTGCACCGGTCCCTGAGCTCTCTGTGATAGCTCTTTCTTGGCACAAGAAGGGCCTGGAACCCTGCTCTCTGCCAGCTTGCTCCAGGCCACTTCCAGTCAGCCAACTTGGTGGCTCCTTTCCTCCCTGGCCTCTGGTTCCTGTTGAGCCTGCTTTTCTAGGTCTGGCTCCTCTCCTAAAATTCCCACGCAGCCTAGATTTGTCCTGGCAGCCCAGCTTGGATAAATCTGTCCAGTAGTTCCTGTTCTCACCTCTGCTTATCCTTGGGAAGTAGACTTCATTCCTGGCCCATTCGTTCTGATTTTTTATTATCAATGCTGTTTGACACACACCTCTCACTCTGATGCTGAGCTGCCATGAGACAGAAGAAGGCTGAAATGGCAGTGTGCTGATTTAAGAGACTTGTGCATCTGCTTGCGAATTACTGTCTTCAAGAGAAGAATAACCCAGCTGGTCCTAGGGAGGGGATGAGACCTGTGGAGCTGCCCCAGATAGTCTCCATCAGGACTGCAGTACACTTCTAAAATCATAAAGAATGATACATTATTGTTCTTTTACATCATTGAGCTTTGGATGTTTTGTTACACAGCAACAGCTGATTGATGCAGGAACACAAAGCGGCACCCAGATCCCACCCTATATCTTACCTAGACCTAGAATGGAATTATTACACAAATGGAATCAATTATGTCTGAATTTTCATAAGCATGTGCATTATTGCGTCAATAATATTACCCTGCCTAGCGCTGGGGAGAAGGGGTGGGGGTGGGGCAAATGGAGTTGATGGAGCAATCTACAGCTCTTATCCACAAACTACACGATCTCTCTCCTACTTCGCAGAGCTGGGGGTGAAGGAGACAGGATGAGATTTGGAGATGTCTCCCACCCTAGGGACAGTGGGCAATGCCAGTCACACATGCCCACTAATGCCAAAGTGTTGGAATTTTCATATTTCTGGAACTCTAGGCTCCTCTTGTATGTCACAGATGGCAGTGCTTTACACATTCTTTCCCACTGCCCTGACACTGCTAGCTCCTCGGAACTCTTCTTTTAAGCTCATGCAACTTTCTTTCAGGAAGTCATGGTCTGGAGAGGGCTCCAGCTTGTGCCTTGGTGAGCTGACACTCAGCCCTGCTAGTACTGTATGAGCTGTGAGGGTTTTAACTTTAGCCATTGCATAAGATTCTCCAGGAAGAAAATGGGACCGATGGGTCTTACATAGACACTTGGAAATGGATATAGGACCAGGGGTATACAATGGGAATTGGCTCAGGCAGTTAAGTTCATGGTTTGTCCTTAGAAATGTCTCCCACAGGCTCATGGTTTCATAGCATGGTCCCTAGTTGGTAGTTGCATTTTGAAGGCCCTGGAGTTTTTAGGAGGTGGAGCCTAGCTGGTAGAAGCATGTCACTAGGAGTTGGCCTTTAAAGATGATACCCACTCCCAGCCCTGGCCACAGTTCCAGGTTCCTTCTCTAGCAGGATGGAGTAGTCACTTGCTTCCACCACTGTGGATTGTCTCTGTGTAGGTGTAGTTCTCATAATGACGGACTGAGAGACCCTTGAAGCCAGGAGCCCAAATCATCCCTTTCTTCCTAAGGCTGCAAAGTAACTTATAAAATTATGAATGGAGGCTGAAAAGTCTCCAAATGGGCCACTTCAGGCCTGAGAACCAGGAAGGCAATTCAGTGTGAGTCAGGATCTCCGCTGTCCAAGGGGCAACAGAAGGCACTGCCTGTTAGAAGAGAGAGTAAACTGATCCTTCCTCTACCTGGGAACGAGGATCAAAGATGTTCTGTGTCAACTAGACTACCTTTGGGATTCTCATTTTTTTAAGAATATTTTTTGGGTGCTAGGAACTGAATTTGGGTCCTCTGGAATAGTATTATGTAGCACAAATAATAAAAATCCAGAGGCAGATATTGGAGTTCAACCTGAAAACCAGAAAAGCAATGTGACCAAACCACTAGAGAAGACTTACCTCTAACAAGGCTGGGTGACAGTAGACTAAACAGACTAAGTCTCTCTCCCCTCCCATTTTATATTCATTCCCTCTAGTGCTGGGATTAAAGGCATGTGACTCCCTAAGACTGGGATTAAAGGTGTGTGTCGCCATTGCCTGACCTCTAGTGGCTTTATCTTTGCCTTTGGTCTTCAGGCAAGATTTATGTATCAAAATACAAATAATAAACCACTACAGTGTTACTCACTCTTAGCCACTGAGCCTTCTCTTCTGCCCTGCTTTAGTTTTTATTATGTGTGCGTGTATGATGTGTATGTGTTCTGTGTGGAGGTTAAGTGCGTGTGAGTGCAGGCACTCATGGAGGCCCAAAGAGGGTGCTTGACCCCTAGAGCTGGAGGATCCGAAGTGTATACTAGAAGCTGAAATCTAGTCCTCTGAAAGAGCAGCAAGTGCTCTGAACCTCGTAGACAGCTCTCCAGCCCCCAGGGATCCCCATTTCCAAGCGACTGTTTCAGGAAGTTTCCAGAGAGGTTTAATGTGAGATCTGTGCTAAGTGTGGTTGGCACCATCCTGTGGATTGGGGTTCTAGACTGAATGAAAAGGAGAAAATGTGAAGCCAGTCTAGAGGCAGAATTCCTTCGATGTGTTTTCTGGTCTGTGGAGATGTGATCACCCCAACCCGTGCTCCTAACACTATGAACTCTGTCACGCCTTCCCCACCAAGAAGAGCTGCCTAAAACACACATGGATACTTGCCTTCCACTTCTGCTACTTCTTGGCCAATGGTTGGATTCCTCAGGGAAACATCGAGAGGATGAGGGGGAACTTGCTTAGAAGCCTCCAGAAAGAAAGCTGTATTTGCGTAGTGTGACTCTTCCTGTTTAGAGCCAACCACTTTGAATCCCAATGCATTGCCTTTAGACTGGAGCTAGGGCTGGGTCAGCCTACTGTAGGACAATCTCTGTGTGATTTGGGGATGACTGTATCCAAGAGGAGTGGAGGGTGGACAGTTGCCCACGGCCATTTCAGGGCAGTTAGGAACCAGGGATACCAGATCTAGTTCTTACTTTCGGGCTGCTTTGACTGATACGATAAGAACAACCTAAGGGAGGGAACATTTGTTTTGGCCCACCATATAAGTGGTATTGGTAAGCCACCATGTGCCATTTGCACTCATCGAGAGCTGACTCTGAGAGCAAGACAGACTCCCCTTCTCTCAGATTCAACCAGTGTAACATGAGGGTTGGGCTTATTGGGGTTTCTGTCCTGCCCAGTTCCCACAGCTGGCAAGTCCCAAAGAAAATCACACAGAGATCTCCATAAGATTATAAACTGATTGGCCCATTAGCTCAGGCTTCTTTTTTTAAAGATTTATTTATTTATTTGTTATGTACACAACATTCCATGTATGCCTGCACACCAGAAGAAGGC
>LOJH01067365.1:0-10230 GCA_001685095.1 Ellobius talpinus | reverse complement strand
TAACAAAATTGACCTTAAAATCCATACCAATGCAAATTATTCATCTCTATATCACTACAGATTTTGTATGTGAAAACAGCCTAAAGATCCCTAAATGACCAAAGACAATACAATGAAAAAAAATTGGAGAAAGAACTAAGAAAAAAGTCAGAGCTGTAGTATAGACAATGGTGGTAAGATTTGATGAACTAAATTAATAAGTCTATGTTAGTTACCTTTCCATCATTATCACAAGTACCTGTGATAACCAGCTTTTAAACAGAAAAGGTTTATTTTTGGCCAACAATTTTGGAGGTTTCAGTGCATTGGCCCCACTGATTTGGGCCTGTGGTGAAGCATTGCATTGTATCAGTGGGTACACAGCAGAACACAAATAATCACCTCATAGTCTGGAAGTAAAAAGGAAGAGAGAGGGCCTGGAATCTCTCTATCTCCTTCAAGAGCAGGCTCCACATGATTCAAAATCCCCTAGTAGATAGACCCTACTTCTTAAAGGTTCTGCTACTTCCTGGTAAAGCCAGGCTTGGAACTAAGCATTTGATATACAGACTTTGGGTGTAATCTAAGATGCAGTCTATGTAAGGCTTCTCTCTTGTTTTCCCTAGAGTGATTAGTAAAGTATTAAATAAACAAGGATCACCTTGGAATAAGGAAGGGGATCTGCTGAAAAACACATTTCATTCTGGGTTCTGCACAGAAGGGAACCAGACAGAAATTACTTCATAAGACCTTAGGAATTCATGATTAATAGGCTTACAGTGATAGGTTCCTTTTAGCTCCTGGAGGTTCAGGTTAGGAACTCTGGTGCACAACTTGCAATCATTACTAAGAACTTGTCAACTTCTTCCTGGAACAGATTCATTTAACTCTACCTCTCTCTCTCTCTCTCTCTCTCTGTCTCTCTCTGTCTCTTTCTCTGTCTGTCTCTCTGACTGTCTCTGTCTGTCTCTCAGTCTCTCTCTCTCTCTGTCTGTCTCTCTCTGTGTGCATGTGTGTCTGTGAGTGTTTTACTGTTGTGTTATTGTGTGACTTAAGTAAGTTCATATTTGAGGGTGTTGGCAAGTTTCCTTGAACGATTTTGCTTGCTGAGGGCAATACTAGAGGTGTTTGCTGTTAACAAGCAAGGATGACTTCTTAATTAAATGTTGGGATCTCAATCTAGGCTGACTTCTTAATTAAATGTTGGGATCTCAATCTAGGCTCCCTATCAGCCTGTGGCTCTCCCACACGAAGACTGCCTAATTTGATGATATGGGAATTTTGTTGCTGAGTCTGAGCTCCCTTTGGCAGTTCTGTATGTAAAAGCCTTGATTGGAAGTTGTTGATGCACTGCCATCAAATGCTTGAATGGACCTTGATTTCTTCCTCTTCCTCCCTTTTGAATTTCTATCAGGTATGAAACACCACCAGACTGATATCTCAGCCCCACTAGGAAGACTTGTTAAGATTAATGTATGCCTTAATTGTTTGGAAACCGGAGGGATGTCACTATCCAGTTGTGGAAAAGCCAGATTGTGGTATTTCCTGAACATAGATTCCTCAGGGACTTGGTCCCCATTTTCCGTAAAAGTATTAGCACCAGGAATTCCTCTTTTCCTTTTGTGGAAATTATCATTTGTAAAACTCAATGTTGGCTTCCAAGTTTTGGCAACACTGTTTTTATGTTTGGGTTTTTTGCTTTGTTTTTGTTCTTGTTTTTTTTTTCAGGCAGAAATCCAATTAAGTGTATTTCTTGATCTTTTATCACTGCATGCCTCCCATCACCTGGTGAGAATGGAAGCAGCAGGCAATTTAATTTGCTCACAGTATAATCGCAGGACCCTTTGGGTAAGAGCTTTTTAGCAGCTCTGTGCTCTAATTGTTGATTTACTACCTGCTTCTAGTTAGAGTGCCCTGCATGCCTTTGCTTAAACTCAGGCTCTCAGCATTAGCTGAAGCATTCAAGACACTACTGGTGGGAGTGGAAAGGGTCCAGGAAAGGTGGGGGACAGAGCTTATTGTTCAGGGTCCCGCTTTTTCTCACACACTTTCTCCCTTGTGCTATTCATGTTGTTGTCTTCAGGAGTTTGAGTAAGGAAATAAAGGCAGTGATAATAAAATGGAGGAAAACAAACCTTCGATGAGAGGCAGAGAAGGGAAAGAGAAAGGGAAGAAGGCAAGCACAGAGATCAGAAGAGCCCAGGACAGAATGAATTCTCCTTTCCTCTCGGTCCTTCCCTCCCACTTCTCTGTAACTGCTGTGAATTTAGTGGCTTTCTTAATTCAGTGACATTTCCATGTATCATGGAGACTTATTTCTGCTAAATACTTATTTGTCTCAAGTTGGGCTGGATGAAACCTTAACCATGATTTAGGAACAAACATGCACAGAAGCACCTTGCTGTTGGTGGAGTCTGCCCAGGGGAGGCACATAAACCCCTGGCAACTCCCATCCAACCCTTGAGCCATTGCTGAATTCTAGCAGGTGCAAGCACATGAGGTCTATCTGGAGTACTGTCACCCTGAAGTCTCTGGGACACAGATTGGGATCCAGTAGTGCATTTTTCCTGTGCTACTTACTTATTCTGTGTATTGCCTGCAGAACACAGAGAGACCACATTTACAAAATTCCGGTAAAAACAAAGTGGTGGAAAAGGTGAACAGATTTACAAATACGATTTCATGGTAAGCCTCCCAAGGGAGCTGTAAATCTATCCTCACTACTATACAATGGGGTTCTCCAAAGACACGCTAGTCATGGATGTCACAGCACTGGGTGGAAGAAGTTTTGTGACTGTCAAGACTCCAAGTGACCTGCTTTAAGGACATAAAATGTTATGATGAACAAAAAGCCTTCCAAGGCAGTGGAAAGAAATGGTCAATGGCATTTAAAAACACACCCTTCCGCACCCACACACCCCTGACCTCAGCAAGTTTGCAGCTGTATAATCTCACAGTGAGAAGATGCAGATGGCCGAGCAAGAGCCTAAGGTTCCGAGAGACTCAGCTCAGTACCTTGTAGAATCTGCTTATTTTTGAAGCAGTGGAAATTTTAAGGTCAGGAAAATATCTACTCACAGCCAAGCCTGAAGACCTCTTGTCTCTGATATGATGTATGAAGAAGACATAATCTAGAGCTCAGCAGCTTACACAGAGAGGTTTCATACATCTACACTTATATTCTGGCATGTGTACATAGTGTATTCTCTGGCAATAGCTATTAAGTCTGGATAGCAAACTTAGGTTGTAGTTTTTAAAACAGGCAATGCTACCATATCTTTTCTAAGTCTAACATGTTATTCTCTAGGAATGAATATGTGTGGAACTCTTCAGAGATGTTGGGTGTCAGCAAGTAAGAAGCCTATCTTAAAATTGTTCTTAAAGTAAACTGTTTGAAGAAATTGCTAGAAATCTTCCAGTGGAGAACTTTGAAGTTTGTCATGACTATGTGACTTTAGTTCAAGGAGATATAAAAGAATCAAGGGCTAGTAGCACAACTGGATTAAACATCCTTTTTTTGAGAAAGGGCTGTCTTCAGAAATTTTGAACCCAAGTGACCTGCTTGGACAGTAATGAAATTGAATTTCCTTAAGTAAAATTTTAAATTAATTTTGAGATAATAATATAACAACATTTCTCCTTTCTCATTCCTCCCTTCAAACACTACTGTATAGCTGCCTCCTCACTCTCCTCCAAGTTCATGGCTTCCTTTTTCACTAATTGTTATTCTGTGCACACACACAAACACACACACACACTCACACACATACACTCACTCATAGATTGAACCCATGCAGTCCAGATTATATTACTTGTATGTAACATTTTTTATTTGTATGATTTTTTTCTAAGAAAGGAATTATTCCACTCTGGAAATTCCACCCATCCTTACTGTGTCTAACCTTACCACGCCACCTTCTCTGGAGGTGAAAAAGCACAAGCAAGGAGGAGAAGGTCTGAGAACTGGGTAGATTTGGAGGATCAGACTGTTATAGGAACACAAGGATATTTGAACAGTCAGCATTAGAAGAAGCACAGAACGGAATCACTGTCAGGTAAACCAGAGATGCTGAGAGGACCAGGCAAAAGTATGGACTAGAGGAGAATGTCTCAACCTTTCCAATGCTCTCTAAAGCCAAAACAGCTTCTTTGTTCATTAGCCAATAAAAGCATCACATAGACAGATATCCATTCAGATAGTATCCTGGATAGTTTTATGTTAATTTATACAAGGTAGAGTTATCTGAAAGAAGGGAACTTCAATTTAAAAAAAATGCCTCCATAAGATCAGACTGTGTGGCATTTTCTTAATTAGTGATCATTATGCAAGGGCCTAGACCATTCCGGGTGGTGCCATCCCTGGCATAGTGGTACTGAGTTCTATAAGACAGCAGGTTAAGCAAACCATGGAGACCAAGTCAGTAAGTAGCATTCCTGTGTCTTCTTCATCAGCTCCTGCCTTGAGGTTCCTGCACTGTTTGAAGTCCTCTTCTGACTTTCTTTGATGATGAACAGTGATAAAGAAGTGTAAGCCAAATAAACCATTTCCACTCCAAGTTATCTTAGTCATGGTATTTCATCATAGCAATAGAAATCCCAAATAAAACAGACAGAGTGAATAATATTCCCATTTTGCTTCTTGATACTGCTCGAAGATTAGAGTAGAGGTCAGCAGATAGTTGATTCTTTAATATATTTTAAGGGGATGAGTAAGACTTGAGCATCTATTTCTCTTGAACTTTTGTGGGAGAAAATTGAGATTCAAAGAACTAGTTGTATTGGTATACCTGTAATCCCTGCACCTGGGGGCAAAGGCAAGAGAATCACACATTCAAGGCCATCTTAAGCTGCATAGTAAAGCAAAGAAAACAAGGAGGAGGAAGAGGAGAAGGAGGAGGGACAGGAGAAGGAAGAGAAACAACAGAAGGAGGAGGAAGAGGAAGAGGAGAAGATTCTCAAAACAGAGAAGGAACTCCCTTAAATCTAGTTCTTTTGTCAAAAAATGCTACACACAGAATGTGCATTGAGATAGATCCCAGGCTCCCAGGATGTGAGCTGTCTAGAAGATATAGTTTTCCAGTCCATTGTACTGGGACTGGCTAGGTTACAAGCTGAAGATATTCTTCTATATATCTATATCTGTGTAGATGCCTGATACTGTGATGACTGAAAAGATATTTATGGCTCCAGTTCTTAAGCATGTACCTTTTTCATTACTCTTACTCATCTGCAGACAAGGGCTAGTCCAGTTTTTTTTTCCTAGCTCCTTTGCCCCGCGTTACCCATAAACAGAAATAATTATAAATTATACCACAGGCTAGTCAATAGGAAGCCTTCTGAACCCTGGCTTTAATTCATCATGGGTGATAGTTCATCCCACAATGCTCCACAAGACAGGAATAACTTATTTTAATTGGCCATCATTTGTAGTCCACAGCATGGTCTACTTTAGAAATGACACTGCCACTTTATTGTAACTGTATTTCTCTGACTCATGGCTTTCTAACCGAAGGGAATAGATCAATTTTCATAAATCATAAAAAGTACATAGGAAAATAAAATAGATTTCTGTCCCCGGCTCTTTCTGGCTCTCTCATACAATGCCAACAAACAAAATATCATCCAGTTTGGTGACTATCCAGCTATACTTGGAATTCTCCCAAGGAAGATGGCTGAGGAGGTGACAGCAGAGAGAAAAGGTCACAGCTTCGGCTTGGAAAAAGGAACAACATGAACCATTCTACAAGCTTCTTTGACTCTTGGTTGCTGAGACTGTCATGACAGTCTAGACTCCTGTAGCTGCACTGAATGGGATGGCTTTGTCCTAAAGGGTCTTTATTCTTCATTAGAAACAGTCATGGGCTAGTCCTAAGGTTTTGGCATATCTATGTGATGATGTCATTAGGATTACTATAACTTTCAAAGGCCAAGGAAGTAGCAAAGCTATGCCTGAGGTGTGAACAAAAGAGGGTGCTAAGACCTGGCCTCCCATGTAAGGGCTCTCTAACCGAATTTCCTGTGTGAACTAAAGCTCGATAACAGGAACTCAGGAACTCAGTGGCATCCCAGTCCACTCTCACTCATATATAATCTTCCTCCCTCTTCCCCTCTCCATCTTTTAACAAGGGATATTATTTATTTTGGGAGAAATTGGAAAATAGAAAGAAGGCAAATAAACTCTGTTGTCAAAAATTGTCGTAGCAAAGGTAAGATGGCAAGAGTAGATTGGTCTAAATGGAAGCAGAGGTCTAAATCAACCATGCTAATTTCACCAAGGGTCATTATGCTGTTTCCATGGTGGATGGAGCCTGTCTTCCAGTGTATCCCATACTGCAGTTGCTTTCCCTGCAGCCTGTCAGGGTCCCAGTACAAATCACTGGCAGTCCCTACTTAGCAACTTGCATGCTCTCCCTATGGAAGATACACACATTTGAAGATAACATTAAAAAACATTAGCTTATATTAATTATGTAATACAATGGATGATGTTGAAGGCAGACACTTTTGAATAATACTACTACATCTGAATCATAAGCTTCCAGATTATAGAAGTGGGCCCTAGAGGAGTTAGGAAGACAGTTTTTCCTGTCAGATGTTACACTTTTCAAGAAACAGAAAGAATGAAAAATTAAAGGATATGTAGGCATGCTTATGCACAAATGCTTTGCATCCTATACAGAACTTAAACTACTATTTAAACAAAAAGTATTTCAAAGATGCCTAAGAATTAAACCTACACATGTCTCCCAAGAGTGCACATTTGGCATGTGTGTGTGTGTCTGTGTGTCTGTGTGTGTGTCTGTGTGTCTGTGTATCTGTGTGTCCAGAAGAGTCTCTCACTATACAAACAAATGGTTTTTTAAGCCAGGTGTACAAATGTGGATCATGATTCCTCATGAAAGAGGTTAAAAAAGGAAGATTTCTTAGCTTTCTCTTTCCAGATTTAGTAAGACCATGAGACAGTTGAGCTATTCTGCATCTTCAAAAATATTTAATAACATTAATAATGTGTTTTCTTTTTTTCCTATTGAACTGCATATGGTGAACTTGCAGGTATTGAATATTTGGGATTCTTAGCATCACTTCTTTCTTTTTAAATATTTTTTAATTTTTCCAGCATTTCCAATCAACTGACTACCCCAACTCCTTAGAAAGCACAAGATTCTTACTGTTTCAGTTCCCAGGTGTTGGAAAAATAATGGAAGCCATCATTTAAGTGCAAGAATTCGGTGAAACTGTTCGTTTGGGGCAGTTCTCCAGGCATTTTTATAAACTTTTTCACTAGAATATGTCATGGTCTATGTATGTGCACATAATTACAGTGTGGTGGTTCAAATAGGAATGGCCCTCATAGACTTATGTGTTTGAATGCTTGGCCCATAGGGAGTGTCGCTGTTAGAAGGTGTGGCCTTATTGGAGGAGGTGTGGCCCTGTTGGAGGAAGGGTGTCACTGTGGGAGTGGGCTTTGAGGTCTCATATATTCCAGCTATGGCCAGTGATGCAGTCTCCTTCTGCCACCTGTGGATCAAGATGTGGAACTCTTATCTCTAGCTCCAGCACCATATCTATCTGCATGCTGCCCTGTCCTGCCATTATGGGCTAAACCTCTAAGCTGTAAGCTAGCCCCTATTATAAGTTTTTCTTTATCAGAATTGCTGTGGTCATGGTGTCTCTTCACAGCAATATTAACCTTAACTAAGACATACAGTTTACCTGTCATTTACAAATACTCAAGTCACCATAAAACTGATATATTTTTACTAAAATGTTCAAATAGTCAAATGTCCCTAAGAATTATTGACTTGAAAATATTTGAACTGCTCCACTCAGTCTCTATTTTCTCTCCTCTCAATAACTGGTACAGTTTAGTAATAAATTATCAGGCTCCTGAAAATGTATACACATATATAGCTTCTGATTTGTTTAAGGGAGCTTTGTTTAGGGAAGCTTTGTTTGTTTGTCTGTTTATTTTGTTATTTTGTGTGTTTGTTTTGTTTTTCCTCTTCTTGTTAGTTTGATTGTCTAGGGACAGGGCCTGACTGTGTAATCAGACTAGCCTTGAACACAGAATCCTTCTGCCTCTATGTTCCAAGTACTGGGTTGATGTGCCACCATGCCTAACGTACATTTGAGTTCTGAGTAAGTTTTATTTGGCTGTGTGCTGGAGTTCCCTGTTCAAGAACAGCAACTCTAGAAAGTTACTTTAGTAATCTGGGTGTATTTGTTTTGTTAGACTACCCCACTAAAACATCTAAGGCTACACTGTGTATGTAACACAAAAGTTTGGGTCAGTTTTTACTGTGTATAAATAGCTTCTAGTGCTACAATTTCATCTCCAAATGTGCTGTAAGTATTCCATTAAAGAAGCGGATTACCAGAACATAGGAGGAAAAGGTGCCAAGGATTTAAGGAGATGTCTCTGAGCAGTTGCTGAGATGAAGATGTCCGGAAAGTTGATTGCCTCTAATTTGCACAGTATCCCCTCCTAACCCCTATCTGTAGGTGTGAGCAGATCTTCAAGGGAGTTTGACATTTAGCTTTAGAAGAAAAACACTTTGGGGGCTCTTCTTAACAACCACAGCAAGTTTTTGTAGGTGATTTAGCAAATGTCAAAACTTTTCTTCTAGCAATAGGCTTGATTTATACAGCCAAGCTGGTATTTGCATCATCCAGATGACTCAGAACTTAGGTGGCTTTCACAACATGGGAGCCCCCATCACTACTCACCTTCAAATTTCCTCTGCACCCAGAGGATGACCTGAAACCGCTCCCTCTTCCTCTTAGCATTTCGGCAATACTTGATCTCTAACCTGCTCGCAAGTCTCTCTTCCTCCAAGTCACGATACCAATGGAAATGCACAGTGGCACTTCCTTTTCCTTCCTCATTTCTTCTTACCATGAAAAAAAAGCTCACTTTCAATGATGAAAGCAAAGTAAGCTAACTAAGCTCCTCACCAGTAAAAGAGTACATTTATTACATGTCAATCACATGCATAGCCCAGCCTTGGGGTAACAAGGAAAGTTGGCTCAGCCTACTAGCCTGGAATATGCAACTCAGTGGGAAACCCAAGAAAGACCCATCCTCAAAACAAGGCAAGGAGAGAACCAACTCACCAAATAGTTGTCCTTTGGCTTACACATAAACACCATAGTATGGTACTTGCTCTCTGTCTTTCTGTTTCTCTCTATCCAAATAAGTAAATACATACAGAATCCAGCTGTATATTCTTATTTACCCACTTAGTATCAGCATCCATGTTTTCAATAACAACTCCCGGATTTATTGATGATACTTTCTTTTGCTTAGTGCCAGTCATTTGGCCTTTATCAAATGCCTCACAGGGTGAAAATTTGTCATGTCCCCAGGCTAGCCAATTACAGCCTAGTATTCCCCCGGCCTCGATGATAAAATGAGCATGTGGCTTCACAATGACCAGACACTGCTGAGGTTGATGGTGAGTAATAACCTTATTCTTCTCATTGGGATTGAGGAAAACACAACCTGAATATTATTTCCATGTGTAGGCTTACCCTGCCAAATGCTGAAACTACTTCTTAAAAAACTAAAGGCAATAAGTGGAAACAAAGGTGGAATGACTGTGGAATCATCAGAAATCATACAGTCTGCCTTTGGGTTTTCTTTCCTGTTTTCTCATACCAACTTGAGTTTTCTGTCATTTTTAATGGTGTGTGGTCCACTCCTCTCCTCCGAGAACAAGTGAGGTGAGAAAAAGCCACCTGGTTGTGTTTGATAGATGGGCTGATGTCATTCTTCTCACTCCATTGGTCCAGTTTATCCTCCTTTCTCAGGATTCTGTTTTTGGACGACTTCCAGTACTGCTCTCCACGTTTTGGTTCAATTTAGCAGTTGTGGTTTAGAACAGGACCTCAGCAGACCAATTCTTCTAAGCCCCTTCCTCCTACCAAACCATCAGTTATGCAAAATGTCAAACTTTTAAGTTTAAGAACAGTCACATTTGAGATAGCAAAGTGAATTCATCACCTTCTTCTCTGTCACCTGTACTCTCCCAAATTTCAGCTAGTCCATTAGTTCACAATGGTGCTATATTATCATCTTCAAGGAATACAACCTAGAGTCATTCTAGGGCCCTTTCTCTATAAACTTAAAAACAATACATTTATTGTATTTTACTATCTTGGTATCATAGAGATGTTCTCTATGCTATGATCACCAATTTTATAATTCATTAAGATTTTTAGAAGAGCTTTTAACTGTTTTGCTTTATGAAA
>LOJH01067364.1:0-10230 GCA_001685095.1 Ellobius talpinus | reverse complement strand
TGGAAAATTTTTTAATAACAATAAAAAAGTGTCTGAAATAAAAAAAGAAATAAACGGTTAATTGTGGATTTTTGGGACTTAAAAAAAAAAGAAGCAGGGACAGAAACACCACCTGAGTCAGACAATGGAGAATACTGTACCAGATTAAAACCAAATGCCATAAAGCACAGAGGAAAACAAAATCCATCCTAACTAAACGGTGGGGGCAGAGGGCTCCAAATGGATTCTGACAGGGGATTAAAAAGGGGAGCATTCCTAATGACAGAGCAACCCCAGCCAAGGCTAACATACACCATGAAACCCAACTCCCTGTTGCACTTGGGACCAGCATGTCAGCCAGCAGCGTGAGTAGATATGCCAGTGGTGGTGGGGCAGACCCACAATAGGACAGTTGAAACTGAACAGAAGGCCCAAACTTCTCGGGGTGAAGCAAGGGAGTTTGCAGTTTAGAAAACAAAGAATAAGAAAAATGAGAAGGCAGCCTAAGGAGCAAGAAAGGGGATACAGAGCATAGTCACAGAACTGCCTCATACCACCTGTCTAAGATGTGCCTAAAACGGTGGTTCTCAACCTGTGCATCACAACCCCCATAGGAGTAATATATCAGATATCCTGTATGTCAGATATTTACATTATGATTCATAACAGTAGCAAAATTACAGTTACCAAGTAGCAACTAAATAATATGGTCTTGGGGTCACTACAATGTGGGGAACTGCAATAATGGATAGCAGCATTAGGAAGACGAGAAAGGACAAACACACACACTGTAATCAATTACTTTCAAAGTGAATGTGAACATGCCATCATCTCTTACCCTCCTACCTTAGACACAGGGAATCAGCTGGCATCAACCATAATTTCAAAGCTGTAAACAGGAGCACAAGGAAGTAGGAGTCACAGCCCAGTAAGAGAAAGGGAACTAAAGCCTGAGATACAATTCCTGAGTATCTATGATGCTACCAGCTCTGCTTAAACAAACAAAAAAAGTCAGCAGCTTTGATTAGAGCATACAGTATCCCAGGGACTGGCATTGTCCTTCTAATGCCAAGCAACCAGACCTTGGATTTCACTATTCCCAAGCAAGGGAAGTCATAGGCTGGATACAGAAAGAAGGAGACTCAGCTGTTCCTTGCTTCTGAGCATTCAAGAGTTCAGAATGTGCTGAGATGCAGATAAGTTCAACATTCAAGGGACCTTCACCCAGCACTGACTTTAATGCTAATGTCTATCTGAGAGGACAGAACCCTGTTTTCCTGGATCTGCTCCCCATGACGTCTATTGATAAATTAATCTGAAGTCTCCCATCTGGAACAGGAAGGGAAGCAAGCAGCACTGTATGCAGGGGTGGCTTCGGGCACAACTGATCAGCTTACAGAAGACACTGTAGAAACGCAGGAGAGGATTACAGAAACCACACAGGTACATATACATACCTGAGGAACAGCAGCCAATTCCTACACAAGATTTTCAAAATAAGCATTTGAGTAGTGCTCTCTACCACAGCCCGCAGGCAGTGTCTTCCAAAAGGAGATAGAGAGAGCCCTTAAAGCACCCAGTGAGGCCAGAGGGTGAGCACAGCCTAAAGTACAAACAAGCAGGGGAGGACAGGAAACCGCCCTGCCTTTCCCATTACCTTTAAAACACAAATTCTACTTATCTGAAAAGTCATGAAAAATAAAGGTAATTAGATGAATGTAAAATGGGATGAGAATCAGAGGAGGTTATGACTTCAAAGCCCAGAATTGCTCAGGGGTGGGGGGATCTTTTATAAAATATTTCAGAAGCTTCACTGTTGTGATTTTATAGAAGGGTAGAAAAATTCAAGACAAAATTAGTTACAGTCTAGGGATGTCACTCTGAGGCAACCTTGCTCATGCAAGGCCCTAGTGCATTCTCCAGTGCCAATGCACATCACACTCACTCACTCACACACACACGCACGCACACACATACGCACACACACACACACATATACACGCACACACACCGAACGTATATGGGGGTAGATATCACAGCAGCAATAGCAGGAGATGATGTTTAAGTCCTACAATGTATTGCTGTTGTGCCTCTGGTCCTACCAGGTATGACCTGCGCTAATAACTTTCAAAGTGCTTACTAGACATAATTGCTCTTGTTATTTAAATGTGGCACACTATTTCTGCATCTTTGTAAACTTCCTGAGGAAAGTTACCCTGTGTCATAGAAAGTCAAAAGGCCTGGCCTTTAGGGGCTGCTACCGTACCGCTCAGGGGTCTTAAACTTCAGGAACAAATACATCCCCCCTGGCAGTGCTTATTCTAGCATGACTATTCTGAGATATGAAGGAAAGCTCCGCTCAGCTTCATGCACCATTGTCTCTTGTCAAAGGCAGGCTGCGGTGTGCTCAGTGTTAGGGCATTTGCCTAGCATGTCTAATACCCTTGGTTGAAACCAGAGCACCAAAATAAATAAGTGAATAAATAAATTCTGAACAAAGGAAACACTGAGAAGCACAGAACCTCAAAATAGCATGCCTTTCTTCTTGGGAACAGAAGGAGAGAAGGAAAGCTGAAAGCTGAAGCCCTCACCTAACACTGTCATTTGGGCTCCTGAAAAGAAAGTCCCCGGGACCATAACCCATTTCCACCGACATCAAAGCTGAGCATACCTCTAGCTCAAGTAAGGCATCTTCATAACCCCGGAGTGGAGCAGGAAACCTCACTGACACAGACAGAAGTGGGCACAGTATATTGCCAACCCTGGCTCTATGACACGTTGTCAGATGAAAACTCGGAATAACTCAGGCCTCCGAGTATGTCCCACAAATCATTAACCAAGCATGCCATTTCACATGCAGGAGATCCAGCTTCATGCACTGCTGACACATTTAGCTAAGCCCTGTTGAGCTTGGCCAGTCAATATTACATGGAGCTTCCTTTTTATCCCCAGGGCACTTCACTAGACCTCAGAAGCAACAGGATGCCATCAAAGTGAAAAGTTCGAACTCAACTCCACACCCAGTGCAGTGTGAGTCTTTTCTTTTAGGAATAATGCTTTGATAGCTAATTAATGGAGTTTATAAATCTCATCCTACCAATCAAGTGAGCCAAGATAACAAGGAAACTTCTAATTTGCAGCACAGAGCATGAAAAATGGAGACCAAAATTACAGGTGTCCCTCCTTAGTGTGTGTTGGCAGAAATACATACAACCATCATCTAGCCACAGAGACATGGAGAAATTGGATGGCAAATCAGTAGTTTAGAAATTCCTGTAATCTAATCATGCTATGCATGTGTGTTCTATAATGATGCCATGAAAACCAATTTTGTTCTTAACGTATTGCTTTTATGTTGACCTTAACAAAATTAGAAACACAGAGTCTATGTCCTTGAATAATAGGATTTTAAATGTACTGGGCTCCAAATGGAGAAACTCCAACAAGTAAAAGCATGTGTGTGGAATATCACAGTAACCTGCACATGTTACAGTTCTCAGCTGGGATGTGAGCTGTCACTCATGACCTGATACACTACCCACAGACTCATAGGCCACAGTTCCCAATTGGCTTCATTAATCTTACCTTAAACACAGCATATAACAGCAATATTTTAGATGAGAGAGAAGTTACCTACTTAAACCAGTACAGTAAGATTAAGATACTTTTCACAGTTCTTACTTTCAAAATATTTTGGGTTTCATTCCATTTGTTTGTCCATTCCTTGGTCAATTCTTGAACCTAGAAACAAAAACATAAATATATAATGATTTTACTTAAAAATATAAATACATAAAGATTTTATTAAACATATACTGCTTTTATTATATATTAAATATATAATGATTTTATTAAACATAATTTTTATCTAGAACAGTTTCTAAATGTATAGACCCTATGGAAAAATGAACTCTGTGTGTGTATGTATATATATATATATATATAAATTTAGCTAGCTCTACTCCTTGAAAGAACCACCACCAAATATAAACCAAACAGCTGGTCTCATCAACAACCTACATTTCAGCAAAGGAAAGTGACAGAAACATGTCAAATTATAGCTCTATGACCTCTTTTCCATGATGGACTTAGTTGGATTATTAAACACTTGTAACTCCAAGGATGGCAACAGCACATTAAGTGTGTTTGCTTTTCCTGGTCACACTCTCAGAAATAGCCATTTATTTTCCTTTCTAATTGGATGTGGTGATTAAATCATCCTGGATGCTGCAGTTTTCTTTTAGGAGATAATGCTTTGGTAGCTAATTAATGGGGTTTATAAATCTCATTCTACCTTTGGATAAAGGGGAAAAAGATGTTTCTTTATTTGATCTTTCAGACACAGTAAAATTCTATTAATAAAAGTCAGTTTCGGACCATAACTTGAGGAGGAAAGGGCAGGGGCTGACAGCTGAGTGCACAGTTGGTGAATATTTCTCAAAGCTAATCAAGTTTTCATCTACTTCCAGAAATGTTTTAAGATGTTCCTCATGATTAATTAACCAAGAAGCAAAGAAGTAATAGCTGAATCAAGAGGCCAGGGGAAAATGGAATGAAAAATACACTCTGTGGAAAAAAGACAGGTAGAACTCAGACTGGTCCAGGAAGGGGACAGCTCGCCTTGCAGGGGTCACAGATCTGTCACCTGACTGCCTCCCAATTCCAATAGCAGAAACAATCTCCCCTAAGCTTCCTGTTCTCCTTACCGGAGACTCCATCGTGTAAGGCTCCTGTTGTCCTCCCCCTCCTAAGGAAAAGGCACACACATGTGCCCTGAAGCACGGAAATCATGACTAAACAAAGAGGGCTGCTCATGAGGGAGTGAGGATCTGTGGTGACCCCAGGGGGAAACAAACCTACCTGACTTACACTAAGTGGTCATTCACGTACTGAAGTTACCCTAGATAACCATGGGCTTCCAAGTAAATGTTTCTTCCTTCACTAGCTATTTCTGTTGAAGTCTGTCTTCTTTGTGAACCAAGCAAACAGGAGTGAATAGACACCCCCATCACTTCCTGCCTGTCTCCACACTTTGATAAGGCTGTGGTGACAGTCAGAAACCACTCATACCCAAGGACCCTTCAAAGGAGACAGCAGGCAATGGAGTGTTTTGTTCTAAAAAAATTTCAGAAGGGGATATTCTTGTATCTTTTCTCCCTACAGTAGGGGAAAAGAGTAGCATATTGAATTTTCTAGTTTACTAACCAATGAGTGGACTTTCACTGGCAACTTATCTAATAGGAAACATTCAGCAAAAGACTATGCCTTACACCACCATACACATCCTTATGAAGAAAGGTGAGCCGATCAGCAGCACAGAGGCCCACAACTGGACAGTGTGCAGAGAGGGAGAGATTTTGAAACAATCATAAATGGGACGTCTTCATTAAAGCCTTCCACTCTGGGGTCAGGAACAATTAGAAAAGGAGGAGTTAAGATTTTAAGGGCCAGGGGCGATGGGTGACACCAAGGAAACAGTGTCTTCCAGATAGCATAGGGATGGTGCACATATGATCTCACACAGATCGCGGCAGCAGAAACAGGGCCTGCATGGGTCCCAGGGATGAGAGGGAGAAGAAGGCGCGTGACCCTGTCCCCAGCCAAGAGGATGTCTGCAATTGACACCTACTTGCAAAAGAAAATTTAGTGTTCTTTGATGGAGTCTCACTGGGCACATTACCCATACTTAAGGCAGGCCCCATGCCCAGCAGGAGATGGCCAACACAGAGCAAACTCAATGGCACCTTTTTATAGACTTTTACCTCTTGTTGCTTTGTTTAGGCATTTTTGTCTTATTTGTCATTTGCTTATTATATATTATGGTTTCTTATTTTTTATTTCTATGGAGTTTTGTGAGTGTGTGTGTGTTTGTGTGCACGTGCGCGTGCATGTGTTTCTTTGTCTTTTTGTTTTTCTTTCTTGGTTGTTTGTTTGTTTGTTGCCTGTCTACTTCCTAAAGAGAGAAAGGGCATGGAGTTGGGTGGGTAGGGAAGAATGGAGGATCTGGGAGAAGAAAGTATGAGCAGCACATCTTGGGTGAAAATAGTTTTCAATAAAAAGTAATAATCATCCATCCTTTTCAAACACCACCAAATAGTCTGAGCTTTCAAAACGTTCTAAGTACTTCCTGGATTTATCGTTGTGTTTAAATCAAATAATCTTTGTTAAGAACATTAACAGAATCCAAGCATGTGCTCCATCTGACAATGTGCCTGAAGAGTAAGCCAGTGGCAAGCCATGAAGAAGGACAGTAGACGGGAGACAAGACTGAGAGGATGCTATGGATAAGACAGGCAGTCATCTCCTTCACAGCATGAAGAAGGCAGTCTAATTAAGATGCTTATTGGTCTATGCTAACTTGCTGAGTGTTCTGAAACCTGTAATTGATAAGCAACCACACCCAGACATTTCACTGCACTTAGGATTTGAAGCAGTAAAATATAAAATTTCATGAGAAAAATGAGGATTGAGAAGTGGACATCTTTGCTAATGCTATTACCAGCTATTAGCCAACATGATTAACCTAGCAGTTATAAACAAGTTCATAACTACAACTCAACTTGAGTCTTCCACAGTGTGAGTCTTGAGGTTTTACCATCAGATCATTTGCTTTCCTCTAGGGCTGTTTAGCACCAGAAAAAAATATGGACTCCTAAAATGCTCTTATTGTCTGTTTCTCTTTTCCCAGAGGGCATCAAAAAAATTAATAAGACAGAACCAAGTCAGACACGAAGCTTGTTTAGAAAAATGTAAGCCTCGATGTCAGCCCTCTGTTGCTCACCTCCTACAGAGCATCCTCTGTTCTGGTCTCTCACTGCTGCTCCCTTCCTGTCTCTTAACTGGTCCCTGACCCAGAGTACTTGCAGTCCCCTGCAAAGTCAAGGGCTCCAGAAAGCTGAAGAGCACTTAGCACTAAGTTATGGGGACCTCTGTGGCCTCATGAATGTTAACTTTTCAAGGACTCTGCCTGCTTGGGAGGTCTCACTCTCTATCAAGAGGCTCCCCTGTGACCCCAAATGTAGCAAGTCATTAAGTGCTCTTCAAATCCTGTTTGCTAACATGTGGACGTGCCATACCTAAAGAGCTAAGAAGAGATATCATGGACCAGGTGTGGTGGTGAAAACCTCTAAATCTAGCAGGATGAGACTGAAACACCATGAGTTCAAGTGCAGTTGACATTACATAGTGATATTCTGTCTCAAACACAAAAAACAGTGTGTGGCCATTGGGTTGGGACTAGAGAAAAGCATAATGAAGAAAATGTGGTAAGAGCCTGGAGACTGTCTCAAGTTGTAGCAAAGAAAGACTTAAAAAATAATATTTAAGTTAAAATTAAAAAACAATAATAACTCAAACCATCACTTACTCTTGCTTCATTCTGGTGAAGTTTTTCCTCCATACTTAAGGCTGTAGGGGAGTCCAAGAGGGCAATCTATAATGTAAGTCATAAAGCAGTTAATAATCAGAAAAGATGTACATTTCTAAGATTTTTACAAATTATCAGAACAGTTTCACAAAAAAATTAAATGTTTATAAAAAGTAATTTCTCATTATCTCCAAAGTACTATTTATGATTAAGTCTCTAATCCATGGGATACATGTCCTAATATCAAAATCATGACATCACAGTAGTGAACCTGCATCTGCCATACAAATTAGCAAAGGAAAGCCATAGCAGCAGCATTTCACTCAAGGCAAACACATCTAATTCCCTATAGCTCTCAGAATTCGTTTGTCTAATGCACAGAAAGAACAGAATACAAAAGATAAGACATCCAAGTCTTGCTTAATAGTTTATCCATGCTGAAATATACAAACAAAATATACAAAACAAAACTTGTTTTCACTGCTGATGGCATCCAGCATATGACTTGACTGTGCTACAATCTATATTTCTTTATCCATGCTGTGGAAGGGTAAAATCTGAAATCATAAACACCCAAATCAGGTGAGAACCTAGGACAAGTGGACAGCCTGAGGTTTCAGTTGCATGTCTAATAATTAAGCCTGGGCCTCAGGGGCAGGATCATAAGTGCCCCCATTCTGTCTGCTGCCCTTGCTGCCAGAGATGGCACAGGAACACACAGAAAGAGTTCAGAACAGGAGAGCATTCTTTCTCAATTTAATGGAACCATGTTTTTGTTGTGTTATCATAAGTGAAAATGGTATAAGCCAATTATCCTGACTATTGCTTTTTAAAAAACAATATATTAGGAATATATTGTATATACTTAAACAATATAAACCTTTTTATTTTATTTTTAGTGATTTTATTTCCATTGTTTGGTATTCACTGCATGGCTATCCTGTAGTTGCTGTTGGTGCTTTCCTGACTGATGTAAATGCAGGCTTTTCTAGTCATTTGCTTTACCAGCAATGCTACAGTAACTATACTCGTACCAACCGCCTACAGTACATGTGACCATACCAACAGACTAAATTTCCTGGAAGGGAACTCCTTAGCCATCATGTGATTCTTCCCTACAGTACCAGCATGGTTTTCATTTCTATCTCTTTCTCTGGACTTCTTAGGTTCAGCTAAACATTCAGTCTGTCAGGATGGCTGCGGGCCACAGAGGACAAGACACAGCTGCTCAGTGGGGAAGCACAAGTGTAGAACTCGGAGGGAAGAGCCTGGTGACAGTGTCTAGAGTGCTTCTTCAGCTACCCATGTGCATGGTGGAGATACACATGGGCACCTATGCAGCCCACCTTGGTTTGAAATTCTCAAGCCACAGCAGCCAAAGTCCAGTGAAAATACCAGGGCATACCTTCTGAGGGGCATGCCTAGTTATAGGAGTCCCTTGCCTCAAGGGATCCAAAGGTATAGCTTTGCAGCTGCCATCTTAAATTTATATATTGTCCACCTTAACCTGGATGAAATTCATCAACTGGGGGATTATTTTTAGTATTATAAGTATTGTCTGGTTATACAGCTGGCATCCCACTTTTACCAGGTTAACAGATACAAAAGTTAAACTACAGCCTACCACTCTTGCCAAAAATGCTGTGTAGCCAATGGTATTTATTGTATTGGACATTTTCCACATAATCAGGAAGCAACCTGAAACTATTTTCCTACAACCTGTGCTCACACTATTTCTTCTCTTTCCTGTTGGGTTGCAGTGCTTTTCTCTGTAGCTGCTCTTGCCGGAGCAAGGAAAGTAGTGCTAGGTCTCAGGAGAGCAGCCTCCTTCCTTTCTGAACTGTGTTGACTACAGTTGACACTCGTGATGTTATATGCATTGCTGCATCCCCACTCACTTCTGCCTGCCTGCATTCTCACGGAAGGAGAGCAATGTCCTGTCTGGTTTTAACTGTGAACTGTACTCTATGTCATGATAAAGGAATCTTTTCTAGAGCTCAATTTATTACTCTTTCTGCATCACTCGCCTTCTCAGGTGAGTTAACAGACAGGGCTCCACCTACTCCTATAAGCATCATCTGCCTAAGCTTTACTCGTGTTCTTGTCTCATGCACATCTCTCTTAAAGGCCTCTACAAAGCTGCTCTGCTATTTACATTCTAACACCAGGCCTGGCTATAAAATGAGGAGTCCGTTACACCTCCATTCTTTTGCCCTTTTGTTTTCTTTGCTTCTTAACTATCTTTGTTCATTCCATTTCTATTTTTATTAACTTACTTTTTCCCAAATTCATTTGTGAAAGATTAGGGAATTGGAACATTTTCTCTTTATAAAGTTAAAAGTGGAAATATTTGTAAATACAACAAACTCTTGGTAAGAAAATTCATCTAGAGGCCAACTTCATTAACCATGTGAAAATTGCAAAGCAAAGCCATTCTGTCATAGCATTGAGCAAGGGCAAGGATCTGCAGCGACTCAGCTGGCACTGGTGTACGGTGATGGGGAAAGGGAATGGGAAAACTACTTTAAAAACTAGTGGTTCTTCCTGAAATATGCATATGATATGTATACCTCTGACCACCAAGCCTTCCTAGGCATAAGCCCCACAGAACTATATCTGTATGTGTACTAAAGGGCATTTAAAGATCCACAATAAATATAATAACCCCAAGTAAGAAACTCCAAAAAATAAATCAAAAATTGACAGATGAACTAGGAAATGTTTGTGTAATGGAATACAAAAAGATTTGAGACTAAGTGGGTGCTCACCTACATACAACAACATGGATGAACCTCAGAAACACACTGAATCCAAATAACACATATTGCAAGAGTCCATATATATATATATATATATATATATATATATATATATATATATATATA
>LOJH01067363.1:0-10230 GCA_001685095.1 Ellobius talpinus | reverse complement strand
AGAGGGGGAAGTGGTGTGGGAGAATGGTCTGTATTCTGTCAATTATATTTTAAATAAAAGCTAATTTGCCAGTAGTCAGGCAGGAAGTATAGGCGGGACAATCAGACAGCAAGTAGAGGCAAGTCAATGAGAACAGGAGATTTCTGGGAGGGACGAAGCCCATTCCTCTGCAGGTGTGACCCGGCCACAGAAGAAGCAAGATGTGACTGCCTCACCAAAAAAGGTACCAAGCCATGTGGCTAACATAGACAAGAAAAATGGGCTAATATGAGTTATAAGAGTTAATAAGAAGCCTGAGCTAATGGGCCAATCAGTTTATAGTTAATGAAGACCTATGTGTGATTTCTTTAGGACTTAACGATTACAGGAACTGGGCAGGACAGAAAACCTCAAACAACAATCCCCTTCTGATACAGGATGTCCTTTTGTATGCTGTGAAGATGTGTCTCTCTCATTGGTTGGTGAATAAAGCAGTTTTGGCCAGTGGCCAGGCAGAGTAGAGCAAGGTGAGAAATCCAAACAGATACAGAGAGAAAGAAGGCAGAGTCATGGAGATGCCATGTAGCCACTGAAGGGGAACATGCTAGAGCATCACCAATAAACCACAACCTTGTGGCAATATACAGAATAATAGAAATGGGTTAATTTAATTGTGAGAGCTAGTCAGTAATATGCCTGAATCATTGGCCAAACAATTACACTTAATATTTAGCTTCTGAGTGATTGAATATTCATTCTATAAGCAGTTGCAAGGACCCATGAGCAGGAAAACAGTCCAGGGTGACTAGTGGGGCAGAGAAAGCCATTTAGTTACAGATGGCACCCAAAGCCCTGTATATCCACATAAAACCTAAAAAAAGCATTTTAAAAGAGCTAGATTCTAGACCCACAAAAACAGAGTCAGAAACAACTTTATGGTAACCACATTTTTCAGATAAACTCTGTTTGCTGGCAGCTAGCAAATGTATGGCTCCTTTAAGAGGCAGCTTCCTGATTTGTGCTGGCAGCACCAAAGGCTTCTTTGAGAGGTCATATGACAGGGCACTTGAATGGGGTTTGTGGGCAGTGTGTTATAAGCTACTTAATGGCTGCGTGGACTTGCTGCATCTCTAGAGTTGGGGTGGTGGTGAACATACCTCTGCCATGTTGGAAAGTATGATAGGGCAGAGCCAATAGCCAAAGCCCTGGTGTTGGACCTAATCATGCCCACTTAGCATCATAAAAAAAAACTTTCCTGGTCAAAAACTGATTACAAATATGAAATAAGGGCAAATTCAGACAAAAAATCCTCTAAACAAATCACAGTGTGCTTAAAAAACATATGTAGGTTTGATGAAGACACTAGGTATAAGCAGTTATAGAACTAGTTTTTTAAAAATAAAGTCTTTAAAGAGAGAGTAAAAGTAATATAAGAGAAAAAAGCAACATGAAGATGGGAAATACACAAGGAGTCTGAAACCTGCATAGTGTTCTCTTGGTTTTGAATGTTTTGGTTGCTGAAAAGCAAAGGAAAGCTGTTGAGATACGTGAGATTGAAAGAGATTTTGATAAAATGTGCCAACCTAAATATTTTTAAAGTGTCTTAACATTGAGACAGAAGTCAAAAAATGTATTTGTAAAGTGGTACTTAAAAGATGGACTTCTTCAGAGCAGTAGTTTTGCCTTTGTTTCCACAGAAGATGAAGAGCTATGGATTCCTCTCAGGCTAGTAGCATTTGTTTGAGCAAGACCCCCTGAAAGGTTTTTGACAGGAGCAATGATCCAGGTGATCCAACATCCAATCCCATAATATTAAAATGCCCCTAATCAGCAGGAAGCAGTATAAAAAACTACAAACAAATTCCCAAAATATTGTTTGTGAATGTTTGTTTTTATTTAAAGGGGGTGGGTTATAAATCATGGATAGTCATAGTCAATCTATTTCTAAAGAAAAAAGGGAAGATATGATATAGAAATGAATACATTGGTATGGATTTTGGTTTATTGATTCAAATTTGAGGTCAATTTTGTTATACTGAATATTTCTACTGTTATTTAAGCATGTTTATGCAGCTCATTTAAAAATTTTATAGTGATCTATAATAATCGTACTTATAGGCATGTTTGTTAGGTTTTCTAGATATGCAGATATATTTCAGATGGATAGGTAATCTTCAAACACTTCAAAGACCTATAGAATATGGCATTTAAAATGTTTTAATAACTTAAAATTCTTAGGATGCGTGACGTCTGTTCTCAGCAACATCTATTACTTCAATGAGGATGGTGGGTATCAAAGAAACTCATTACAGAGTTTGTCTTCATTATGGCAAGGCTAGCCATTTGTGAGAGAAAGTGCTCTTACCTGGACTTCTTTTCTGTATGCTATATAAACTGGACATGTAGAGCTCACAGAAAGTGACTGTTAAAGATGGAATGGTCCTTCAGGGTTCCTGCTTCATGGAAGAGTCTTCCAGTCATTCTGTGGAGCACAGAAAAAAAGCAACTGATGAATTTTGCTAAAATAGGCAGGACAGTCCTTCAGATTTCCTGCTTCACTGAGAAATCTGCCAGATGCTATGGGCCTGTGGGTTAAAGATGGATGCCCCAACAGGAAAACTTTGGGTGACTGTTCAGGCAGCCAGATATCTCTGTCATTTTAGATTTTTGGAAGTTGCTTACAATGCATTTCCTGTTCACTTAGCTAATATTATATACCTCTAGGATCTTTGATGGAGTTGAAGTCTAGAAAGTTATAATTATAGTTTTCCTCAATTATTATGAAAGATAAATTAGATATGAAACCTTAGATTGACAAAGATAGGTGATAGAGTATTTTCTTTAACTTTGCCAAATATAAATAGACTAAATATTATAATTCTTGCTTGTTACCTGTTTTTGTTATATGTAATTTTACAATGTTAAAGTTAATACTTTCCTTTTTAATTAGACAGAAAGGGGGAGACGATGTAGGATATCCTTCTATATGCTGTGAATATGTGTCTCTCTCATTGGTTGGTGTATAAAGCTGTTTTTGCCAGTGGCCAGGCAGGAATAGAGAAAGGTGGGAAATCCAAACAAAGGTACAGAGAGTGAAAAAGCAGAGTTAGGGAATTGCCATGTAGCTGCTGAAGGAGTAACATCCTGGAGCATCACAGTAAGCCATAACCTTGTGACAATATACAGATTAATAGAAACGGATTAATTTAATTGTGAGAGCTAGTCAGTAATATGCTTGAGTCATTGCCCAAACAATTATAATTGATATTGAGGCTCTGAGTGGTTATTTTATAAGTGGCTGTGGAGACCCATGAGCAGGAAAGAAAAACATTCAACTATACCCCTCCCCTGAAATATTTTGTCTTTGCTCTTTATTGTTATGGATACAGTGTTCTGTCTGCTTGTCTGTCTACAGACCAGAAGAGGGCACTAGATCTCATTATAGGTGGTTGTGAGCCACCATGTGGTTCCTGGGAATTGAACTCAAGGCATCTGAAAGAGCAGCCTGTGCTCTTAACCTCTGAACCATCTCTCCAGGATCTGCTCTTGTTCTTTTTTTTTTTAAAAAAAATATTTTACTGCATTTGTTCATTTATGCTGATTGGGAGTGGCAGGTAACACAGTACACATGGAAGAGAGAGGATAACTAGCAAAGTCAGTTCTTTCCTTCCACGGCATGGGTCCGTCAGGTCACACACAGGTTGACAAGCTTGACATTGAGCACCCTTTATCCCCTGAGCACTGGGGCCATTCTAGGGACTGCAAGTGAATAGGACAGCAGGTCTCCACCTGTGTGTGGGTCATGACACCCTTAGGGTCACATATCAGATATCATGCGTATCGGATATTTACATTATGGTTCATAACCAGTAGCAAAATTATGGTTATGAAGTAGCAGCGAAACAATTTTGTGATTCCTCTATGTGAAGGTTGAGAATCACTGGAATAGCTAGATGATCCAAGTCCAGGCCAGATTCTTGGTTGGGACTCCAAAGCTGCTCTAGTTTGTTGAGATCAAAAACAAGTATTGACTAGAGCTGCGGCCAGGAAGGAGCCTCAGAAAAGCTTCCTGGGCATCTTCAGCTGTGAGCTGCTTCACTGGCCAGCTCAATGTGCTGAGGACCTCGTAAGGGAAGAGCACCTTGTCCTCCGTGGGCTCCAGGGTTTCAACAACCAATGCTGTTCCCTTCTTCTGGCTGGGTATCCAACAGGCTCAGTAGGAGCAGCTGCCCCCTGCTTGTGCTGCCTCTGGAAAGACATGGATGACCACCTTCAAATGCCAGGCACCTCCCCATCCAGACAGGGACAGTCAGCCCTAGTTCTCTGAATGTCTGTCCTCCTGACTGCTGTGTGTGGTGTCTCACAGACTCATGATGGGGTCCCTGGGTGTGTATCTCCCCGCTTACATTCCCAGAAATTCTTAGTCTCAGGAATTGATTTTAGAAATTGTTTTAATAATATGATTTCAGCCTCTTTTTAGGAATTATCCATTTTTGACAGCCTTTCTAAAATTATTTCATACCTTGTCTCTTTCACATTCCCTGTCTCTCCACTCTATGTTCTTAATTTTTCTGCAACTAATTTTACCCTTGTAGTCAATTAGCCCTACCCACTCAAACTGGTGGCTCAATTTTCTCTATCTTTTGTATTTTGATTACTTTTAAAACATGCTTCTTCAATGAAATTTTTTCAGTTTCTGACATTCATTTATTATCTTTAGTGGTAAAAAACAGGCAGCTTATTAAAGAATAGAAAGGCAGTCCCAATGGAAGTGGGCTAAAGTCCCAGGGAAAGTCCTCAAATCAAAGCTTGTTTGCTTACTTATTTGTTTACTTAGATCTCACTTAGCCCTGAGTGACTTGGCTCTTACCAGGCAGCCCAAGCTTTTAATTTACAGTAATTTTTCTGTCTCAGCCTCCCAAGTGCTGCAATAAGAGGAGTAATTTCAATTTTTCCAACTTGTAATTATAAAGTTACCAAGCATACAAAAAGTTTGGAAAACAAAATAAATACCTTGATCCAACTGTTCTTGATAATTTTTGCCTTATCATTTTTTCTACAGATTTTGTTGAACTGTTTAAAATAAGTTGCATGCAGCATCTTACCCATAAATAATTCCGTAGAAATTTTCTTCAGCAGTCGCAGAGCCATGGTTAATTTTTTATATATTTGAAAGCAGCTAACTCCTAACAATATCTAGCCCACATTCATATTTTTCCGTTTGTCCTGAAAATGTCTTATTTTCTTACTTTTTAATTAGGATCGAGTGAGAGTTTATGTCTAATTTAAATTTTGTTTGCTTGCTTGTTTTTGGAAAAGGGTTTCACTATGTAGACCAACCTGACCTTAGAGATCTACCTGCCTCTGGCCTCCTGAGTACTGAAATTAAAGGCATGTACCACAACACCCAAGCTCATGCTTAAAATTTTAGAATACCCTGTAAGCCACCCAGTGGTTGCTGGAAATTGAAGCCAGGTCCTCCAGAAGAGCAGACAATGCTCTTAACCACTAAGCCACCTCTCCAGCACCCAAGTTATGATTTTTTTTTAAAAAATAGATAAAATGGCAGCCACATCCAAATTAGAATTTGCTATGATATTTCATTCCGACTCATGTCTTCAAGCACATGGAGGGTGAGAAAGAGGCAGAAAGTGAGAATAAACCTTTTCCCCTGTGAGGGAGCCTTCAGGCTCTGGAGATGAGGTATTGGTATCACAGGGATGGCTGCCAGTCAACATGAGACTCCCCTGTGCACCAAGCGCCTGGTGAGACTTCAAAGGCAGAATCCCATGCTTGCAGGTCATCACTGTTAGCCAAGGCCATGTGCCATTTTGTAAAGTTCCTCTATTAGTGTGCTTTTGTAGCTACCTGCTCTCCCTGCCTTCAAAGGTTATTTTACTGTGGTAGTTTAAAAAGAAAATGGCCCCCAAAGGGAGTGGTACTATCAGGAGGTGTGGCTTTGTTGGAGTAGGTGTGGCCTTATTGGAGGAAGTGTGTCACTGTGTAGGTGGGCTTTGAGTTCTGTGGAAGCTACTTCCAGTGTCAGAGATCAGCTGTTGCCTGCAAGATGGAGAACTGTCAGCTGCTTCTCAAGTACAGTGTCTACCTGCTCCCCACCATGATGATAGTGGACTGAACCTCTGAAACCATAAGCAAACCCCAATAAAATGTTTTTGTTTTAAGAGTTGCCGTGCTCATGATGTCTCTTCACAACAATAGAAACCCTAACTAAGACACATACATGCAGGCCCCAGGCTAACAGGCTCCCTCCCTCTCCCTACCGGCCAGGAATCAGAGGCAGCTTGACTGCAATCATACTGTGGACTACTTATTAATCACATGACATAGAACCTCTCCCTCTGAAACGTGAGAAGGGACCCTGCATTCTTCCTAATGTTCTGAACCCTCCTCAGGGCCTCTATCATGCTGCCGTCCACCTGCCTATGAAGTTAATAACACTTGGATCGTTTATCCAAAAACATATTCTACTACAGCGTTCCCCTGGAACCCCAAACCCAAACCTTTCTGTTAGGACCAGAGAGAAGTAAGCACTCTGACGACCGCCTCTAATAGGATGTTGGGACAGAATGCGAGTCAAGCTCTGTTGGAGACTGTGGGCCACCAGACCCTGAATTTCTTGTGGAAAAAAAAACAAAAAAAAAACAAACAAAAACCTTGTTTTCCTTTACTCTGAGCAGCCTGCAGCTGCTCTGAGCATGATACCCTGATGGCAGGGGAGTGGGTTCTGATGGGTCTGCAGCTGAAAGATCCGGAGAGCTGGGGCATGGCGAGAGCCCTATATAAGCTGCCCCTGAGCACAATAAAGTGGGCATTCTTGGCATTTTTGTCTCAAGGATGACCCCGTGGCCCTGTCTGTCTGTCTGTCTCTGTCTGTGTTTGTATGTTTTTAAATTTTCAGCCTAGTTCCTGTAGCGAGTAGAGCGCAGAACAGAACCGGTGTAGTTTTATAAAGCTTCTCGTGTGAAAACTTGCAGAAATACAGTAGTAGCTTCCTTAAGATTCAAATGACAGCAGCTGCTGAAGAGATGGCTCAGCAGTCAAAAGCACTGGCAGCTCTTCCAGAGCACTTGGCTTCAAGTCCCAACACCGGGGGACATGGCAGCTCGCAACTGTCTGAAACTGAAGTCCAGTTCCAGGGGCTCTGATACCCTCTTCTGGCCTCATCCATCAGGCATGTACATGGTACTCAGACATACATGCAGGCAAAACATGTAAATATTTTTTTTTTCTAATTTTAAGTAAAAACAGATTTGGCCCTGGAAACAGCTAAAGAAGGGACAGGCAAAGCACTGGAATTCTGAATAAAATCGCTTTGGTTTGTCCTCTCGTGTTTTTATGTAACTGTCTGTGGTGATTTAAATGAGAATGTCCCCCACAGGTTCAGAACATTTGGTCCCCATTGGTGGCACTGTTTGAGTATGTTTAGGAGATATGGCCTTGCTGGAAGAAGTACGTACCAGTGCTGGAGCGCAGACCCACACCCTGCTAGCACACACTGCTCTGCCCCCTAAATGCTGGAGCACAGACCCCACACCCTGCTAACACACTGCTCTGCCCCCTAAATGCTGGAGCACAGACCCCACACCCTGCTAACACACACTGCTCTGCCCCCTAAATGCTGGAGTGCAGACCCCATACCCTGCTGGCCCGGTGCTAGGAATTGAACTCGGGACTTTCTGTGTGCTAGGCAAGCACTCCACTGGCTGAGCTATATCCTCAAGCCCATCTATGTTATCTTACTAACAAAAGGATACAGTGACCTGAAATTCAATTTGGAGGCATTTTGCAGTGTACCCGTTGATCCTTGTGAGTCACCCAGCTTTATCCACAAGTATGCTGAGACCTACAAGTGTCAAGTAACATCCTTTGTCTAGTTCATGGAAAATGTGCCGCAGAGTCATTCTTCAGATTTCCTGGCCAGTGCTTTCTCCATGTGATATGTGATATTTTCTGCTCAATTTCAATTTTCATGTTTATCTTTACCTCCAACCTGGAGCTCTCTTTAGTTCTTGACAATATGGCTTTTTTGGGTTTTTGTTTGTTTGTTTGTTTTTGTTTTCTTTCTTTTTTTTTTTGGTTCTGCACCAACCTAGCCTTTAGACAAAAGTAACGAACTCTTTCCTCTCCACCCACACTGGGGATGCATAGGCAGTGTACACACATTCATCGCAGGTCAGTGGTTCGGTCATGCTCCCGTTTTTATCACTAAGGACTTCTCTGTGGTGGCAAGAAGTACTGGGCTATAAAAGAAGCACAGGACATGTGTGCTCCCTGACCCTGCACACTTCTCAACAACTGACTCCTGGGCAGAGGACACAAACCTTCCTCAGAAGGAACAATAACACTTGTCCTCTGATAGGAGGACATGGCTTTCCCAAACTCCACGACTAGCCTCCCGCCTCAGGGAAATCAAATGTAGGTTTACGCTGTCTGATTGTGACATAAATCTTAGTGTTTCCATTTCTGTAAGCCTTTCTGGGCAGTGCGCATTATGAACCTCAGTGACAGCTATCATTTTGAAAGCAGGATGGATGCGTGTGGACTGGCCCCTGCAGCAGGTTCCTGGCTGCTCACCCTTGTCTGGCAATGTCAGTTTGGAAAGCTATTTTACTTTCCGGCTGTGAAGGTCTGGTGATTTTTCTCCTGAACAGACATGGACATACTTTCCTGTTTGGAGGAGGCTACTCTCCTGTGTGAAATTCCTCTCTCAGCCTCTCTACCATCAAATTCAGCTCACCTGCCCAGGTAGAACAGAAAGGATGCTCCAGACCTCCATTCCCTCAAGTCTCAGGAAATGTGACCATTCTATACAGTCAGCATTTGGGAGTGACATGCTGTGAAGCTGAAAAACAACATAGTTTCACGACATAAAATCAGGAGTCAAGCAGGATCACCCCAGGAGATCACTTTTCTGGGTGTCAGACTACTAAAGGGAACCACAATCCTGTTACTCCTCAAGGACTCCACGCGCTAATGTGAAACATCCAGCACTCCCTTTCTCGAGGAAGTGGGCTGGATGAGGGGGTTAAGAGTCAGCAGGCACCCTGCAGGGCCAGGCCCTGCCTGCTCACCAGCCTGATCACAGACAGGAGTTACTCTTCATTATAATGAAGTTTATTGTCACCTTGTCACCAGGCATCTTTCCTGCCACACCAGCTTCCTGATACCATGGAATAGTCCCTCACAGGTGAGATGGGGCACACTAGGTCACCCTCCACTCTTCTCTCTAATACCTAGGTCCTCAAGCCCAGCAGCGCCTTCTGCTTAGCCTGGAGTCAGGAAGGCAGGAAGCAGGAAAGATGCCCAGTGAGTATTTATTTGGCCTTCTGCTTAGCCTGGAGTCAGGAAGGCAGGAAGCAGGAAAGATGCCCAGTTGAGTATTTATTTGCCTGTCCCTACTGACACAGGCGTACTCACCCTCCCTCTTTTGAGACAAGAACTTATGTAGCCCAGGCTGGCCACAAACTTGCTAAATGGCTAATAATGACTGAAAACATGACTTGCACCTGTATTTAGTGGGGGTGGGGGTTAGTGATGGGTGTGTGCATATAGGACCCAGCCATGGAAAAGCTCAGCAGAGGCCTGAGTGTCAATAGTTTTCCATAAAGGAATACCTGATTCCAAGAAAGGCCACAAACTGAGACCACCCAGCAACCCCCAGGAACAGACCATCCAAAGGAAATTCCTAACATTCCAACCATTGTAGATAGGATCATCTGCCAGCACACACCCATCGTGTTTCACTAGGACACCCCTAGACAAATGTCAGCCAACCAGGGGTTCTGAACCCTGGGAAATCCCTCACCCCAACTCCTGCTATTATAAAAACCCCACCCCAACTGAGCTCAGGGCTCTCCAATTGCGCCAATACGTTGGACTCACATAGAGTCTGAGTTTGAGCTTGAACAAGAATAAAGGCTCTTTGCTTTTATTACAGGACTCGGTCTCCTAGTTGGTTTTTGGGACACTCTGTGATCTGTGCATAGCATGCACTAGCATGCATATGCTAAAGCAAGCCTGTAGAGAAAAGAGGACAACTTGGAGTCAGTTCTCTACCTCCATCATGTGGGTTCTAGAGCTCAAACTTAGGTAGCGTACTTCTCCTGGTGAGCCATCTCTCTGCCCAGGATCTTGAACTTCTGGTCCTAGAGCTGCAATTAACCAGCCTCCGGAGATACCCTGTGTAATGGTTTTCTGTCTCTTTAAGAGACAAGCCACGCCCACTCCCTC
>LOJH01067360.1:0-10231 GCA_001685095.1 Ellobius talpinus | reverse complement strand
TTCTTTATTAACCAATGAAAGTAACACATAGACAGATGATCCTCCTACATCAGGCATGTGTCACCATGTTCTGCTTAGACAGCCCTACGGGAACATCACCATGTATACAGCCCATCCCTGATCAAAAACATTGCTATCAAAGCATGACTGGTTACATGTGTAACTTGAGATCCCCTTGAAAACACATTTGATCCGTGATGTCATGAAATCAAGGAACTAGTGAGTTTGAGATCCTCACTAAAACAAGAACAAGAAGACAAAGAATGCTTTCCCATGGGCAGTTTTGAAGTAATGAATTGGGTTCTTGACACACTTGTTGTGTTCTCTGTCCCTAGTCTCCCTACCCATAATCCTCAATATCCACTGTATTCCTGGAGCCTAATGAACGTGCACATTGTGGTGTGGTCCCCACCAGAGAAGACTGCTCGGACATGAGTTTAGGCCAATTGAAAGTCTTTATTAGCCCGCTGGCAACTATACTGGGTGTTTGGGATCCCAGTGCAGCCTGAGCCTGTCTCAGGTGAGCTTTTAAGCACACAAGCCTTGTTCTGGGTTGACGTATTTCAGTAACAAGAATAATTAGTCAGAAGTGTAACTATAGAACTCCAAAAGGAAGTAATACATTTAAAGACTTTCCCAAATTATGAACTTAGATGGATTAGGTATTTGTTTTCATTTTGGCTTGTGGTATTATGTGCTGAGTTTTGTGGCCTAAATAGTACTTCTATCATGGAGTCAGTTGTACTAAGGTCTGGGGGGGCTATTAAGGCCTGCGGCTCTGTTACACTCATCTATGTATATATGCATGTATGTCCACAGTTTGGGGAATTAGACTCAGAATCTCATAAGTACTGGGTGAGTATTCTATCTTGGAACCATACCCAGGCACAAATACTCCCAGCTTTGACTCGCCTTTCCCTGGCTTATGACTCAAACCCCAACTGTAGTCAAAATTTATCCCAGTTGTTGGAGAAATTTCAGGTAGATGCTCAGAGGAATAGAATCTGTAACTCGGACTCTGTTAAGAGAAGCAGGCATATGGATGCTATTGGCAGTGTATGTGGGGATAGTATATCATCCTGCTGGTTGTGGCATTCTACAGCATGCTATGGAGTAGGCTTAATCTGACTGTTATTGGGAGTGGTGGCCCCCAAGAGCTCTCTCTTCCCTGAACCTGTCCTGTGATCATAGAATGCTTCCTATTTAGAAGTCTAGAAACTCTCTGAATTCTGCTATTAAAAGAAAAAAACTTGAACTGGCTACAGCAGCTCAGACCATAATCTCAGCACCTGCAAAGATGAGAAAAGAGGATTTCTGGGAGTCAGAGGCCAGCCTGGACTATGTAGAGAGTTCCAGGCCAGGCTAGTCTGGGACAAAGAGTGAGTGAGAGCTCATCTCATAAAACAAAGACAAAAGGGGTAGGGCATAAAAACAAAAACCAGTTTCTGTAGCTACAGTGAAAGCATTTGAAAGAAGAAGCAATAATTACTCTTCATATTTCCAGGTCAGTTAGTTTGGTGCATGGTAAAGACATGAAAGACTGTCAAACCCACAAACGCTTTGAGCCAGCAGTTTAACCTTCAGGGGTTTTCTCTAAGAAATAAGTGAATAACACGTGAAAATATTTGTCAAATGCTTAAAAAAGCTTCTTTCCCACGTATGTGCACCCACATGACTCATACACATGCATCCATGATGCCATGGTACACATGGAGCAGTCAGAGGACTACATGTGAGAATCAGTTCTCTCCTTCAATCATGAAGGCTTAGGGGATTGAATTCAGGTCATCAGGCTTAGCAGCAAGTGCCTTTACCAATAGAGCCTTTCCACTGGCCCTAAACCCTTTTTTCAAATATGAGGTTATTAGAGGTTTTCTGCTATGTTCCAAAGTTTGTTATTTTGGAAAAACAAATTATTCTCGTTAGTTTTGAGGCAAGGTTTTCTGTAGCTAGGGTAGCTATAGAATATATATCTATATAGCTATAGATTCTGTGTAGTCAAGGAAGAACTTGAACTTCTTGGTTATTGTTTGTTTATTTAGTTGGTTGGTTGGTTTCAGTTTCGAGGCAGTGTCTCACTTAACCCAGGCTGGACACAAACTTACTGTGTACTTGAGGCTAGCCTTGAGCCCTTGATCCTCTGGCCTCCAACCTTCCCAGTGCTGGGATTACAAGCATGTACCACCATGCCCATGTTAATGCAGTGTAGGGATTGAGTCTCTGGGTTTAAGGCCCTGGTTTTGCAAATGTTAGTCATGAGCCACATCCAACCCTAGAATTATTCTTAAAACCTAGAGGAGAAATTAGAGAATTCAATTCAAGGGGCATTCTTGGCATTCTTGTTTCAGTTTGTGTCTCTGTCTGTGTGGGTTTCAATCTCCAGCCCCTTGCCCAGCTTGCGAACTGTACTGTAGCGTGTAGAGCAGGCATTGAGTTACAAGTGATGGCTTCCAGTGAGATCAGGAACTAAGGATTCCTGAGAGATTGCCCTTGGGAATGGTGAGGGTGGAGTGAAGATGAGTATGTGTTTTTTCATCCCCAGACTCTTGCCCAATAACGGTTCTGGGTGGTGCAGGTGCCACAGCAGGAGACACTGCTGATATCAGGAACTAGATAGAGACTCTCTGAGGAATGCCCTCTGGAAGACTGGCCAGCAGGAAAGTAGTAGAGAGGAGGCAGGAGGGTGAATTGAAGGCCTTGAAAAGATGGAATGTGTACAAAGATATATTATTGTGTTTTCTTTTGCTTTTTTGACTGAAGAGAGACATTTGATTCTAGGGACTGCTAAGAAAGGTATCTTGACTTTAAAATATGGGGCTAAGGATATGTTGTTTTGGAAAAGAGGTTCTGTTTTTGTTTCCATAGAGGATGAGAACTTGTGGATTTATTCCAGGCTAACGTGGTTTGATACACCAAGACACCCTGAATGTCGCTGTGAATACCCCAAAGATACTTAGCCCAATAAACAGAAGGAAATAGCTTACAGAGAATGATGCCCAAATTCCCTAAATTATTGTTTACTGGAGGTTGTGGGGCCAAGGGGGATGCTGTAACTAGAAGCATTAGCAACCATGGCAACAAGTGCTGGAGCCAAGGCAAGCCAGAGCCACCCAGGTCCTGCTGGGCTGCCCATCAATACAGGCGGTGCACGGCTTATGGAGAAGGTGCTGGCTGGAGCAGAGCTTTGCGAAGGAGGCAGCTGACTGCTGTGAGTGCTTACAGAGAGGCCCAAGAGGCAGTGGCAGGAGGCACATCGCCCCGGCACAGTCAGTGCCCGGCCTGGTGGTGCCATCCTGGCCAAGACTTCAGGATCACCGTAGCCTGTAGTGGCTGCTATTGTCACTGTTCCAGCCTCCTCTGCAGCAGCCGGAATTGCCACCAGCCGGACAGCTGCTGTGGCTATGTTGTACAGTAACTATGTTCACTAGGGCATTTTCCAACCTTATTGCTATCATATTTGTGCTATGCCCATGCCAGTCCAAAACCTTGGTCTAATTATCTAGAAAAGGAGAGCTGTTGGGGACAGTGGACCCCGCAGTCCCTGAATTTCCTGTAAACAACTTGTTTCCCTATGCTTGCAGCTGCTCTGAGCAAACAACTTGTTTTCCTGTGCTTATAGCTGCTCTGAGCATGAGACAGGGGAGTGGTTTCTGGTGGTCTTGCAGATGAAAACCCCTTGAGAGTTAGGGTGTGGCCATTTAGTTAAGGAGACCCTATATAAACTGCCCTGGAACACAATAAAGTTGGCATTCTTGGGGCATTCTTAATTCAAGAGGCATTCTTGGCATTCTTGTTTCAATTTGTGTCTCTGTCTCTGCGTGTGTGTTTCAATCTCTAGCCCCTTGCCGGGCCCATGAACCATATCGTAGAGCAGGCATTGCATTACAACCCTGGGCTACACAAGATTGATCCAGAAACAGATCCAGGTAATGGCAGCTCACACTTTTAATCCCAGTGTTTGGGAGTCATGCCTTTAATCTCAGCACTAGGGAGGTGGAAACAGGAGTGGTGTGAATGGGTGGAGAGAGGAATATAGAGGGGAAGAGACAGGAACTCACTGAAGTATGGAGTCTGAGGATTCCTGGAGACAGGATCTCGCCTTTTTCGTCTGAAGACTTGGTAGAGGTAAAAGGTCTCTCTAGTGGCTTGGCTGCTTTGCTTTCTGATATTCAGCTTGCACCCTAATATCTCTAGGTTTTTACTAACCATGCTACAGCCTTCAACATTGGTTTGCAGTTTCTGGGGAGCAGTAGCTTGTGAAGGACCAAGTGAGGCACAGCCCTCTGTAGGTTCAGGCAGTGGAGGAATACCGTGGTGCTACAAAAGATCTCATGTGGAGATAATTTGAACAATGAATTCAAAATATCAGTCTGCTCTTTATAATCACACATTAGCAAGTCTAAACAATGCCAGGTTTAAATGCTACACACCCATATATTTAGTTCACTGGAGTTTTAGACCAGTGTTTTCCAACCATTCTAACGCTGCAGCCCACAATACAGTTCCTTGTGTTGTGGGAACCTCCAACCATAAAATTATTTTCATTGCTACTTCTTCACTCTAATTTTGCTACTGTTATGAGTCCCGATGCTGTAGATACCTGTGTTTTCTGATGGTCTGAGGCAGCCTCCAAGAAAGGTCATGTTGTGTGGTTGCTTTTTTTTTTGCTCTTTTGGCTTTGGCGGGGGGGGGCTGCCACCCAGCTCCCAAATAAATCCCACATGGTGGCTTATTCTTAGTTATGAATGCCTGGCCTTGGCTTGGCTTGTTTCTAGCCAGCTGTTCTTATCTTATTTTATCCCTGCTGTCTTTTGTCTCTGTGCTTCTATCTTTCCTATTTCTGTATGTCTTACTTTCCTTCTTGCTCTGTGGCTGGCTGTGTAGCTGGGTGGCTAGCTCCCGATGTCCTCCTCTCCTTGTTCCCTTGCTCCTCCTCTTCCTTGTTTCTCTTCCTATTTATACCCTCTGTCTGCCAGCCCCACCTATCCCTCTCCTGCCTTGCTATTGGCCATTCAGCTCTTTATTAGACCATCAGGTGTTTTAGACAGGCAAAGAATCACAGCTTCAGAGTTAAACAAATACAGCGTAAACAAAAACAACACACCTTAAAATAGTATATTCCCCAGCAAGGTCATCCAACCCCGAAGCTTTGAGAACCACTGTTTTAGACTGTTGTGTAGCATTTAAGTAAATTTACACAGACTTCAGTTTATCACATTTTAATCTGCATCCTTTAGCAAACACTGTACTTCCTGTGGAGGTCATAGGAACCCCAGACACTGCCCACATTCTACTCACTTTGCTCTCCCCGTCTGCACCTCCCACCCACAGCCTCATGTAGAATTGCGATAATGAATTTGGTGGGGGCACCAGGCTGAGAGCTTGGAATTGGTTAGCTTTGCTTTAACTGTGGTATAAGTCTCCAAGTCCTGCAGTAGTATATGTCCCTTCACTAACACAACTGAGTTTTGAGTTGAAAACGTAAGTCAGCGGTAGAGTGTTTGCCTAACACGGGTGGGGTTGTGGGTTCAATTCCCAGTACCTCAAACTATTAAATAAGTAAGCAGAGCAGAACTTAAAAATGTAGGCTAAAAATAAATGGTCACGGCATAGTGACTTGAAAAATTACGAAGTCAAATTGACCGACATTTTGGTTTCTGACATCCTTGGAGTGTTTATTTGTGCTTAAATTTGAAAGCGGTGATAAAGAATGCAAGGTGCACTGTATGGTATTCCTGTTGGGTAGGTGCACATTTTAGCTGTGCGCGACACCATTTACCACGTTTAGAAAAAAAAATTTTTTAAACTGGAAGTCTCCACTTTGCAATTGTGAATTTTAAAACTAAAGGGGAAAAAAATCCAAGGGAAGGGTTTTTATTCCTAATGATTCCACATGGCTGTTGCTAAAGATAGCCTTGTCTTATATGACCTAGGGGTGTTGAGTGATCTGCCCAAGTGACAGAGACCACACATGCCACCACTTGGGCAAGAAAACTCTGAGTGTTCGTGTGATGTTTCTGAGACTTGTGAAGGCGATTGCTGGGAAATTAGTGTCATTGCACATGTTTGTTCTTGAAGGGAAAAGGCTAGGCGTGTATATATAGTTTTAAAAAAACAAAAACCTTCTTTCATCCACTGTCAGTTTGTCCCAGATAACCAGCCATGACATCCACCTATTACCTTGGGAGACAGTTGGAACTCACTAGCAATTCCCACAATTTCCAGAAATATCCAGTACTGCCAGAATGAGTTGCTATGCTAGAAAAAGCAGGAACCCTGAGCAGGGCCATCTAATACCTATCATCTTCGTGAGCAGATTGGACAGGACGCACTCGACCCAGGCGGTCACTCTCATGGACTCCATTCAGCATCCTACCAAAATGACTTGATATTCATTCATTTGAACAGTTATTCTCGAGGCTAGAGAGATGGCTCAGTAATTTGCAGAGGACCCACAGCAGGATCAGGTGGTTTACAAAAACCTATAGTGCCTGGTCCAAAGGGTTCAAAACTCCCTTCTGGCCTCTGGACACCTGAACTTACGTGCACATACCTACAGACAGACACGTGCATACATGTAGTTAAAAATAAATCTTTAACAAATGAGTTATGTTGGGTCAAAATTATCTCAGGGCCTCTACCTCAAGGCCTGTAGGACAGAGAAAGCCTGGCTTGAGTTGAATGAGGATGAGACAGCAAAAACTAGGTAAACACCCCTCCAGCCAGGGCGAGGGTTTGGCTGCCTCTCATTGGCTGAAGGTACCCTCATATCTCAGGGTGTCACTTACCTTTATAAGCTGACACTCACAGAACTAAGCTGAGTTCCTGCTTTGACTCGACTCCCTATCACGTCTGATTGTCCTTCTTTGTGGGGCTACAGGATTGGGAGAATAGCACACTCACCTTTCCCTGGGGAATAAGGAGGCTCAGGAAGCCTAGCAAGTTATTCTTCACTGTGTAATTGTTAGGAATGGAAAGATGCTCAAGACAGACATGGTCTATGGAAGAAGAATCCTCTTCCACCCAGAACTAAACAGATAGTGGGTTAAGCACTTTATGGTTTTCTTGAAAACCATAGGATAGCCTGGTGATGGTGGCACACACCTTTAATCCAAGCACTCAGGAGGCAAAGGCAGTTGGATCTCTGAGTTCGAGGCCAGCCTAGGCTACAGAGTGAGTTCCAGGACAGTAGTTGCACAGAGAAACCCTGTCTCGAAAAACAAAAACCAAACAAAGAAAAGCCATGAAATAAGCACATGACTGGTTTTCTATTACTTCTAGGATTAAAAACAAAAATTTTCAATTTAGTAAACTAGTCAGTTTTGTGTTGCTATAATAAAGCAAATTAAAAATAATAAAAAATAATTAAGCATATGAAAATATGGCTGGATACCATATATGTAAAAAGTTTTATTTGACTCATGGTTTTTCTGGCCAGAAGTCTAAATGTCGTAGTGCTGGAACCTGGTGAGGGCCCCTTTGCCTGGATCACAGCACAGTAGAAAAGCAAAGAAATAAATGATCACATACAGAGGAGACCAAACACATGAGGTGGCCTTGATTTATAACAACCTCATACTAATAACTAATTTATTCTGCCAATCGATTCCTATGAGACCCAACCTACTCTTTGATCACTTGTGAGAACAGAGACCCTGTACCTTGATTACCTTCTGCTAGTCTGCCGCTCCTAAAAGTCCCTGTACCCTGGAGATGGAGCCTCTGACACGTGAGCCTTTGGGGACAAGCCACCCCTGAACCTTCCTCTTCAACAGCATCTCTCACTTCTCCCCGGTGAGTCTGATCCAGCCACGGTTCTCATTCTAGTTCCTCATATCAGCCAAAGCCTTCCTGTTTTAAGACTTGACCAAACCGGCCATCTCTGCTTTGTAGCCTTTGATTCCCATGTCATTCCGATCTCAGTGCCTGTTTGTTTGAAGAGAGGTTTTGCTGATGCTCGGGTACCCACACAGCCACTGTGTGTTCCTGACAGCAAAGTCCCAGAGCATGTCATGTCAGAGATGCAGTAACACCCTGGGATTTTTCTCTGTAAGTTACTACAGCTTGTAGTTAGTGACTTGCCTTTGTCATTGCTTATTTCCTTCCACTGCCATAGACTCCAGAGGGGAAGTCCTCTTTCTGGCTTACCCCACTAAATGTCCATGTCTTAGTGAAATAAGCATTTGTGGGAATATGTGAAGGGATGGATGGAGACACAAATCCATAAACAACTAGGAACCGTACTCCGGCAAAGCGCTTCAAACAATGTTTTGGGATTTTTTTCTTTAAATGAGAAATTACTTACTACCCAAAGAACTTCCTCATTCTTGGTTTTATTTGCTTGGCCTGGCTAGTCAAATGCTTGTTTTGAAGTTTTGTTTTTACAAATCTCCTAATTTTTTCCCTCTTTCTCTTCTCAAACTACATTCATCTAACTTCTTCCCTTTGCACCTATTTGGTTTTAGCTTCATCTTTATTGAATAGCTTTCCCTTCCAAAGCTTCCATCTCTCATTTCACTAGCTGTTGGCTTTTTAAAAAATATTTAAATAATTATTTTATTCTGCATATACCATCTCATTTTAATTTGAAACATCTAGCACTACTCATAAATTGCTTCTATTTTCCTGGTTTCAATTTTTCTATGTCCCCTTTCAAATCTAACTTCCAAAACAATGAACATTTAAATCTTAAGCTACTTATTTTTAATTTAATCCACACATTTAAACATCATTTAGCCACCAGGCTTACTTTGTTTCATTTTGATTTCGAGACAGGTTTTTGCTATGTTGTCCTGAATGGCCTGGAGCTTGCTACGTAGAACAATGTGGCCTCCAGCTCACAGAGATCCACTGGCTCCCGGAGGGCTGGGATTCCTGACATGCCGTATCCAAATCCACAGTTTGCTTACACTTGTCCTTCACACTTCTGCTTCTACCCTGTCTCTTCCCCCCACTGTTTTTCCCATACCCATCCTCCACTCCTACTTCTTCACCTGTGTTTACAAGAGTCGGACAATGAGCTGAGAAAGTGAACAGTGGAGAGAGTGGGCTTCCTACACAAGGAGAGGTGCAAACTCCTTTGCTGTGGAGTATTATTGTAGCTGGGCAAAGGTGTGCTCCATTTGTTTATGTTGTATTTGTTTCACCTTGCCTGCCTAAGGCACCCGATTGGCCTAATAATGACTTGGGTGGTCAATAATGGAGCAGGAGAAAGACTAGGTGGGGCTGGCAGGGCAGAGAGAATGAGTAGGAGGAGAAATCTAGGCTCAGGAGAAGAAAAAGGAGGAACTAGAGAAGGAGGAGGCTGAAGGGAGGGAGATAGCAGAAGCCAGGCAAATACCAGCCAGCAGACAGAGAAGCGGTGAAAGTCAGATATACAGAAGAAAGGTGATAGGCTCTGGAGCAAAAGGTACATAAAGAGAAACCGGTTAACTTAAGTTAAAGGAGCTAGCTAGAAAGGAGCCTAAGCTAGGACAATTTAAAACTAATAATAAGTCTCTGTGTCATGATTTGGGAGCTGGTTGGTGGTCCAAAAGGAAGAACCTGGAGCATTCTTTTGTCACTAGTTTTGCCTGTATCAGCTTCTTGGGACCACCCCATCACCTCACTCCTTGAAGGCTAATCAGTGAATTCAGTTCACTGTCTCTGGGGAAACTGGAAGCCCACTTTAACTTGAAATATTTGACTTCCTGAGGCAGGATTGCTTTTTAATATCTTTTACCACATAGTTCCTATATGAACCATTTGGGCGAACTCTGCCAGCAGCATCCAGAAGAGGAGTTTCCAGGGGAGTGTTCACTAGGGGTGATGCCTAGTTTAATGTCATCCTAACATGGCTAGAGTCATTTGAGGATAAGAACCTCATGAGAAAATGTGTCCGTCAGATTGGGCTGCAGGCAGGTCTGTAGGGCATTTTCTTAGTTACTGATTGATATGGGAACCACCCCTGGTAGTGGTCCCTGGTAGTCCTGGGCTCTTTAAGAAAACAGACAGAGCTGGGCAGTGGTGGCACAGGCTTTTAATCCCAGCAGAGACAAGCAGATTTCTGTGAGTTCGAGGTCAGCCTTGTCTACAGAGGGAATTCCAGGACGAGCTCCAAAGCTACAGAGAAACCCTGTCTCAAAAAAACCAAAAGAAAAAAAAGAGAAAGAAAATGGAAGAAAGAGAGAGAGAGAGTGAGAGAAGAAAGAGAAAGAAAGAAAGAAAGAAAGAAAGAAAGAAAGAAAGAAAG
>LOJH01067359.1:806-11037 GCA_001685095.1 Ellobius talpinus | reverse complement strand
TTTGGAAGAGCAGGCAATGCTCTTAACCACTGAGCCATCTCTCCAGCCCCTATCAGTCATTCTTAATTTGATTTCTTCTCTTACTTACTCCCCATCAGAATTCAATTTTCTATCAAAGATTCAATTCATTTAAAGTTGAGCTACAAAAATTGTCTTCATAATTTTAGATAATAACATACATTGAAAATTCATTTGAATTCCATAACTTGTGTTTGTTTGTGCAGATGATTTGACAAGGTGTCTAAGGATAGTCAAATGTGAATCAGGTTAGGCTGTTTCAGGATTCAAACTCAAACAATGAGACCATATATTTTATATTGTAATAGAGAGAAGTAGAAAACCAGAACACACAGTGAAGATTTAACTCTGTGAAGTATTCACCCACTAACATGCCCTAACCATTCAGTATAATGCACCTATGTCTGTATTACAATGAAAGGAGAAAGCTGAAAATCAAAAGGTTGGTCAGAGCCAGTACTATAGATTCAACAAATGTTTGTTTTTTTTTTCAGTTAAAACTGACATTCTTTAAAACATCTTCACATTGATATGGTTATTTCACATTTAAAAATTAGGGTGTATTTAAACAATGTTTTTGTTCACATAGACAGTATCAGTGACAGACTGTGTTAAAATAATTTTTAAACTACTCTATAACTCTTACAAGAAACTGCTTACAGTCAGCTGCTGTTCACAGTGGCCCTGTACCTGCATAACATTCCATTCCCTGAATAATAGTAAATAGCTTAATGCAGTAGCATTGAACTGATTTACTAGTCAAATGATTAGGTGATGAAGGGAACAAGCAGAAGTCTCTCAAACAGTAATAACAGGTACTATTACAGTACATAAAGGTTTTTATTGTGGAGCAATCGGGTTTCAATATTCTTGCTACTAACCTTCAAATTAATGTTTGGCTCTATTTAGATGAATATATTTTTAAAACAAGCTAAATTTACTGTATGTTGGAAAGTATTATGATGTAATACAAAACAATGTAATAATCAGCATTCTGCTTTTAGTAATATTAATATGAACTGAGATTAAAACCAAAATTAATATTCATGAAGTAAACAAGCTATCATAAAAATTTAAATTCATAAGCACTGGTAGTTTTCTGTAAAATATATCTGCTCTCAGTTAAAGTTCATGGTCACAAATACCAGTAATTTTTCAAAAAAACAAGTGCATATATGAAGATATATTATTTAGGAAAAACATTTATCATTTTCTCTGTATTTATACTATGGTACCTATGTTCATCTCTTCCTATAAAGCAAAAAATTATTTATCCAATAGTTTCAGTGTATTTTCCATTTTGATACATTTTTAAAGGAAAATTTACATCACCCCTCCAGGTTGCAAAACAATGGGGTAGATTTGCAAAGAGAGAGCAAAGTACAGATTCTCCCAAATTATTGAACAGCTTGCTTAGACTCCTATATTAGTTTAGGGATATATCACCTCACACAAAGCTTATTTAATAATGATGTGGATTCTAAAAATTCATAGAATTTCATGTATACTTACTGGATATTTAAACTCAGAATGATTATAACCCCATGTTATCCTATCATTGGAGTTTCAGAATATTATTAATTTGATATGAAATTTGGGACCATTTCTAGAAGAAATACTAAGTACAAATTGCCAATATTACATCTAATAGAGAGAGAATACATTTGTTTGCCTAACATGGATAGCAACCCACATTGAATAAGAGGAAATAAAACTTGGCTTGTCTTCTGAATATTTTCCTATACTTCAACAAAACAGTACAAGCAGGATGGCTTCAACCATAGAATTTTACCCCTTCAAATGTTTGGAGACTGGTTTAAATTAAAGTTGTTTATATAATTGGAATTTTATCTCTTTTTGCCCTACTGCAATTTGAACCTAGAAACTTGAAGAAACTAGTCAACTAATATCAATTGGACTGCTTTCATCCCTAGCCCACAGAGAAGCCTTCAGAATCATAGCTGGTTGATTCTATGGCTGTCCTGTAGAAGAATGTGTTCAATGGATTCATCTTGACTTTGACGGTTTGCTGAAAACAGTTGTTGTATATTTGCATCTTTTCAATATCTTTCTTCATTTTCACTCAATGTTTTTCCCTCACTTCATATTACAGTCCCTCTGTGCATATCTATCTGTGGGTACAGATTTGTCATTTCTGCGTTTCAAAAAGGCAGCATAGTGGCTGAAGATTGTTTCGAAGGACCTCCTTTCAATTTAATTACTTCTGAGAATACTGAGAATACTCTGCTTCTAAGCAAGTCATGTTGTGAAGTATTGCAGATCAGCATTTCAGCATATGGTTTAAGAAGAATTGCAGGTGAGCTCATAATACCAACAGTGTTTTGTTACTATTAATTTCATGATTCTAGTCCTATCCAGTAAATTCTGGTTGATGTGCTCTCAGACAATAATATACTACATAGGGAATGAAAGAGCTTCCTGGGAGTGAAATCAACAAAGAGAAAAAAAAGTAGGCACAAAGAGCTCAAAAATCCTATCACAACAACAAAGTAGTAAGCAGATTAGAAGAGGGTGTTGTCCTTAGTGTGAGGATAGCACACCATAAAGGATGAAGTGACAGTTGATTCCTTCAAAGGAAGAGAGTTAAAAGGTCTGGTAAATTCTTACTCTCCTCTAGAAGAAACAGTGAAGGGAACTAAGACCAGAGCAAATCCAGGAATCAGGACAAAATAAGAACTCTAGAAATGAATTAGGAAATGTGGTAGTTCTCTTAGACTCAGGCTGTGAAGATGAATGGCGGACACGCTCATCAGCAGAGCTTTATAGCACAGGACTAACACAAAGACCAGGCATACAAGAATTCATTCCGAATGAGTAAAATGGGTCATATATGTGTTGCTAAATGTCAACAGGTGTGTGTCATGGAAAATTGCTATATATCTGAAAGCAGAGGTCCCTATTATGATAAAGCAATTTGGAGCCAAATGTGAGGGAGATTTGAATGGGGGAAAGTATATATTTGAAAATTCCTGTACTTCTATTTTATTGGAACTCACGCTGTAGTTTATATTTTTAGTTTATTTCTGTCTGTCAGTCTGGAAATAGATATTAAATCTGCTACATGAATCCTTATATAATGTTCACCTTGTTTAGTAAGTCATACTCAATGTTCCAGGTCTCACTCAAACACTACCTTCTCTTTTAAATTACCTCAATCTTGCCTTCTAGAGTTATGAATTGCCTGTAAGATATCTGCATAAAACTCTATGGCTTTCATATTTAAAAGTACCTCAGACATCTGAGTTCCATAACTATATGAAGCATATTGGTTTTAAAATGTTTAATACCTAGAGTGGAACTGGGTAAATACTTAATAAATGTTTTCTTAATGAAGAAATGAGTTAATTAAAATTGTTTATAAAAATCTTATGAAATTAGGAAGCTTACATTGACTAGGGCATACATACTTTCACACAAATTTTCTTTCCTGTTTTATCTACTCATGGCTGTGAAATGAATGATGACATTATAAATTGAAGTAAGCACAAAGTACAGGTTTGTAGCAAATACATACATTAGGTGAATAATTACACATAATGGAAGTTGAATCATGGAGAAACTACAAACATGTATAGAGTAGGCATGCAAATGGATTTAGATATATGCATTGAAAAACTTTGAATACCTGTAATCATGCAAGCGTTATTGGTTTTCAAGGTAGAATTTTCATCATATCAGTGTTGAAGTCACCAAGGTACTATACATAAGGATATTGGGAGATCATATGCGAATGCTTACTGCTGTCTCGAAATAATATTTATGCTTATATACATGATAGGTGTATAATATATAATCTTGAATATTCAGTTATTTTTAAATATACAAAACAGAGAATATTAACTCATCCTTACACAGTGAATAATTTCAGATAGTTATTAATCCTTGTTAACAGGCATGCTGTCATTTCCATTAGCAGACTGTGTGTATCCCTTTACTATGTAATGCTTCATCAAAACTTTCACCTGTGTATGCATCGAATGGTGCATATAAAAGGAGGCCAGGCCGGAGATTCTGTAGTAGATGCACATGTTAGCATGGGTATTTTAGAATAAACATGATTCCTTTACAGTTGTTCAGATACAATCATAGATCTAACACAGTTGTCCTGAGGGCTCCTTATCTCCATGAACTGTTAAATATAACTTTGTTTCACTGACTGAAAACATGAATCCAGATAAACACTTCATTTTTAAAATTTCTAAAGTGGTTGGAGACATCTTTGAGATAAAAGAAGTGTTATAAATATAACTATGATTTCTTCCTTTGAGGGAAAGATATATTGTGAGTTTGCAGTGTGTTTCTTTTTTGTCATGTTGATGCATCTTCAGCCACTACGAATGAAGAAAAATGTTTGCATCTTCCCCTTCACAAACTGTGGGTGGAAAGAGACATTCAATTGAATTAATAACACATCAGTGAGTTTAGGATTAATGATCCAGCCTGAAAGCTGAAGTGCTGTCTTTTATTATGTAGCCAATGATTGACATGGAGTATGCTGAGAGCAATCCATAAAGCAAGACTATGCAAGACTGGAATATTTCATTATATTGAACATCATAATTTTTAACCAAGAAATCATAAGCACCTTGCCCATTAAGCAACATTACATATGCCAAATTAAATAATAAGATCATGCACTGAGAATAGGATTTTCTAACTTGATATTTGATATTTTCTGTGTTCTTACCTCTTAATCTAAAAAGGTTTCATGATGAATGCTATTGTTCTGTTGGCAGAGATTTGATATTCCTAAGAAATTAAGACACTGTGATCAGGAAAAAAATATACAAACTCCTGAAAATTCTTAAAGTTAAGAAAATTATTTTAAGGTGTCTTGCTTTTGTTTTATTCTGCATTTGTTCAACTCTGTGAAGCTGTGAATATTTGCCTGTCTAAAGCACCTGATAGTTTAATAAAGTGCTGAATGGCCAATAGTGAGACAGGAGAAAGAAAAGTGGGGCTGGTAGGCAGAGAATATAAACAGAAGGAGAAATCTGGAGAAAATGAGTAGCAAGAGATCAAGGAGAGGGGGATGCTAGGGGCTATCCACCAAGCCATGGAGAAAGAGTTCAAGTAAGATATAAAGAAAGAAAAGGCAAATGACCAAAGACAAAAGGTTGTCAGGATAATTTAAGTTAAGGAAATCTGGCCAGACATAAGCAAAGCTAAGGTCTGGCATTTATAAGTAATAATAAGCCTCCATGTGTGATTTATTTAGGAGCTGGGCGGCAGACCCCCTAAAGACACAAAGGGCAAATAGGAATAGGGGTAAAAAAACAACCAACAACATAATATCAACATGTTCCAACACTTGCTTTGAATGTGAATAGTGATACTTAAAGGACATCCCTTGCTTAATTTCTAAATGTTCAGGTGAAGTAAATAAAAGTACCCACAAAAGTTAGTAAGCTTTTCCCAAGCTCTGAAGAATTAGTCAACATTCAACCAAGACCAGGAGGCAGGCAAGACTTGTTCTCTGCCAGAGATGTCTGCTTCATTCATTCCACGGATAGCATGAAACAGAGGCCTGGAATTCTGATGGAAAAGCAATATTTTAAATGGCTTAAAAAGCTTTATCCTGTGAGATTTTCATGATCTTAGCCAAAAACAAACCTCTTACTTGATACATTTTTAAACGAGTATATTGAAGCCATCTGTGCCAAATGGCAGCTGGCATGACAGTGCTTATAAGTTCCATGGTTACCAATGTTTTACAGGAGAAATCTTAAGCTGAGAGAATTTAGTTTGGATATTATTTTTTCACCATCAAGGTTATGATTAAGTAATGTGCAACATCTTGGCTGGTTCCAGTTCTGTGCAGTTTTAACCAAAGAAAAGTGTCATTTATCATAGAATCAACCATGATTCTGAAGGCTTCTCTGTAGGCTAGGGATGAATGAAATCTAATGGAGATTAGTTGGCTAGTTTATTCAAGGTTCTAGGTTCAAACTGCAGTAAGGCAAAAAATAGATAAATATCTTAGATATATAATAATTCAAAGATTATCTCAGAATCAAATAAGTTTCAGTGTCATGATTTTTACATACGGGTCTTCTATATTTTATTAAGAATATGCATATAAGCCTGGCAGTGGTGGCAAATGCCTTTTATTCTAGCACTTGGGAGGCAGAGGCAGGCAGATCTCTCTGAGTTTGAGGTCAGCCTGATCTTTAAAAGCTAGTTCCAGTACAGTCACCAAAGCTACACAGAGAAACCCAGTTGCCTGTCAAAACAAAATCAAAACCAAAAACAAACAGAATATGTATATTTATATAGTAACATTTCCACTGAAAAATAAGTTACTTTATACTCTATTCTATGAATAATAGTCAAAATGACATTTATGAGATTTTTAAGTTCCTTGAAAAAACATTCAAATAATATTTAGTATTATATAACCTCTCTGGAGTGAGTATTCAGTCAAGTCCTCCTCGCCTAGCTCTCCACCCTACCCTGCTCTACTCTAGGCTCAAAACAGTTCTTTATTCATTAAAGATAATCACAGCATACAGAGGGAAATCCCATATCGCTCAGCAGTGACCATGATGTTTGTAGAGAACAATCTATTGTCATTGCAGCAGGCTTTGTTGTTTTGGAATTCCCATGAGTTCTATAGTTCAACAATGTAACCAAACCCCAGTGCTAAAAGGAAGCTTCATTTGGTGAGAAGAGATGATCAGTTGGAACTCCATTGCCCTCATTTCTTTGAGACTTCATTGGTTCCCCTTCAAATATTTTAGGAACTTTACACTGGATTAGGTTTCCATACCAGCCCTCAAATGACCTTCAGTCTAGTTGTCTCTCCCTGTATTCCTTTCTCAGAGCCATCTCTATTTCCCATTCTTACCTATCTATCCTTTCCCCCTTACCCCATCACTGTCTATTATTTCTAACTCAAAATACTTAGAATTTAATGGCCACACATTTAGAACTTTTATACATAAATCATTTTTTCCAAAGAAAAATAAACAATTTTGAGGAAAAATGAAAATAAAGTAGAAATTTATGAAACACACACAATAAATGTTGTGGGTTCTTTGGAACATAACATACATAACAATTAATGAGCTATTTCTTATTAACTTAAAAACCATAATAAAAGATCATAATAAAATTTTCATATTATAAGTGAACTTATTAAAATGCTAGTTCCTTATTAAAAAAATGAACTATATTGTTATATTAGTAGTTCAAAATATGTTTTATAAAAACATTCACATATAGCAATTCTATATTTCATCCTGCCTTCTTTTACAATTTCTTCATATTTTGCTTTACCAAATACATATGAAATTTCATAATAGTTAATAAATTATTAGAAGTATTGATGATTTTTTGCTAATAAATATGAAATTACTGGCCTAATTAATTTTCTAAACCTTTAATCAATAGATTTTTTTCGTGTAAACTTATCTTAAATAAAAAGTTATTGAATAAAATACTCTAGAAAATATATTTGAGTTGTTAAACTTCTAAATAATTTTCAAAGGTACAAAGAGTTGCCTACTAATATTTCTTTAACATTGCTTTAAGTTAGTAAACAGAATAATAAGCTTCAGTATAATATTTTCTCGCCCAGTTATTTATTTTTTTTGGCTGGTGTTTTGTTGTTGTTGCTGTTTTGTTTTATTTTTTGTTTTTGGTTTTCAGGACAGGGTTATTCTGTGTAACCTTGGTGGTCATAGACCACACTCTCTAGATCAGGCTGCCTTCAAACTCAGAGATCTGCCTGCCTGTGCCTCTACCTAGTTCTGGAATTAAAGGTGTGAGCCATTGACTGTTCTTATTTGCTTCACTCCACTATTGTCCTACACTTGCCGCCATTACACTTGCTCTCTGCTTTCCTCCTGCTCATCCACTTTTTAGATAGACTCCTCCCACTTCTGCCTTCATGTAATATACATTTTTTTTTAAATTTCTAACACCTGCATTTCAAGTTGCATTATTCTCAATTTCTTCTAAGAGCCAACCGTGAATGGAATTTACTGTTGAATAAAATAAAGGATAGTCAAGCAGTTAAGGGTGCTTGCATCAAGAGTTTAATAACTGAAACTATGGTGGGAGAGAACCTGTCGTGATATTTCATTTGTATTTAAAAAAAAGCTTTCCTGAAGATCAGAGAGTAAAACAGCTGCACCGCTTAGCTTTGTAGACCAGGCAGTAGTAACACACACCTTTAATCCCAGTAGCCACACTAGTTTGCCTTAGAACCCAGGAGGTGCTTGCCGTTAATCCCAGTGGTACATACCTTTGATCCCTCCTCCAGAGAAGAATATAAAATGGGAGTAGACAGCTCACAGACACAGTCTCATTCTGAGATTCCTGGAGGTTGTATTGCCATTTTGGACTGAGGTAGAGGTAAGAGCCAGTAGCTGGCCATTTTGCTTCTATGACCTTCAGGTTGAATACCAATTTCTGTCTCTGCATTTCTGTTAATTGTATTGCAAGATCCAACTCTTAGAAATTTTCCTCTGACTTCCATATACGTATTGTGTGGCAACACACACACACCAGAGAGATACAGAAAAACAGAAAGAGAGAGACAAAGAGAAGAGATAGACATATAAATAGATGATAGATGATAAATAGATGATAGATAGATAGATAGATAGATAGATANATAGATAGATGATAGATGGATGTAAAAGTAGATGTTTTGCTGAATAGTAGTGTTATACACTTTTAATCCCAAGATTAGGGAGTCACAGGCAGGCAGATCTCTGAGTTCTGAGTTTAAGGTTAGCCTGGACTATAAGCAAGTTCAAGGATAGCCAGTGCTACACAGAAAAATCTTGTCTTGAAAAAATAAAATAAAACAAGAAATAGAAAAAAAATCCTCAAATTCACACACACACACACACATGCACACACACACACAGTTTAACTTTTTATTTGTTCTTTGTCTTTTACATTACACATCTCAATCCCATTCATCTCCCAATTGAGTCCTATCCACTCTCTGCTCTTGTAACCATCACCTAAATAAAATAAAATTGAATGAAATTGAAGAGAATAAAAAGAGAAAATCCCATCATAGAATCTGAAGCATGTCACTGTGCATCACACAATATATCCTTTTGTGCATATAACTTTACTTAAAAGAGTTTATTGCAGAGTCATTGGTCTGCTTCGAGGCTTCTGGTTTCTGCTAAACCATTTTACTGGGCCCTCACTGGAGATCCCCTTGGATATTCTGTTGTTGGCATGTGTGGTGGAGATCCTGAGTTGTGGATCCGCAGGACCGGGTACTCCGTGTGCTCCAGAAGATCATAGATAAAGTGGATTCAAGGTTTGGCCAACTAATTCCTCTGGTTCTGGGCCTCAGTAGTTGCAGGGTTGATCAATATGCCAGCTCTAACTACCAGGGTGAGATCTCTGTCATTGCCCGGGCTGGTTCACCCAAGGCAGCAATGAACAAGGGGCAGGATCTCATGCTTTCTTGCTTTTAGGGTCAGCTTACCCATACTCACACCATAAGGGCTAGCTCTACTCTGTTGCCCAGATACAGTACCTGGGACACTCTCCTGAGCTCTGCAGTTAGTGAGGGGCACAGACAGATTTCCCACTATTATGACCTCAGGGCAGTTCTCAAGATTGCCAGAGGCAGCAGTGGGTGGAGGGTTGAGGATTGGGTCTCTCCTTTGCCCAAACCACCATAAGGCAGATGAGGGTAGGGCCTGATCTCCCAAGCTAGTCTTCCCAAGGCTGATTCACCTGTACCTCATTCAAGGGAGTCAGCTTTACTCTTATGCCCAGGGGAGGTACAGGGATTTTTCCAAATGCTGTAAATCATAAAGGGTGGGGGCTCAGCGCCCTCTCCTGCTGCAGGTGGCAGGGGATGGGGTTGGGGATGGGGCATCTTTCCCTCACCCTCACCACTTGGCATAGTAGGGAAGTGAAGCCAACTATCCCACTCTTAATTTTTGTTATCCAAAACATAAATAGTAGAAAAATAAAGTGTTCAAAACTAAGAAAAACAAAACAAAGCAAAAAACACCACCAACACCAACACCAAAACAAAAACCTGTATCATTGGTTGAACAAAATTACTCAGCAGATAATGTTACTTGCTGCTTAGCCAATCATCCTGGGTTCGATCACAGGTATCCACACAGTGGAAGGAGAAAAAGAATCCTGAAAGTCATCCTCTGATCTACATGCCCATTGTGGCAGATGTACACAGATCTATAAA
>LOJH01067357.1:0-10231 GCA_001685095.1 Ellobius talpinus | reverse complement strand
TGTTATTCTTCTCATCCATTTCTTTAAGGGAGTTTTTCATATCCTCTTTAAGAGACTCTATCGCTTTCATAATGTCTTTTTTTCTATTTCTTCTGGATTAGGGTGTTCAAGTCTTCCTATTGTATGTTCTCTGGTTTCTGGTGTTATTATGTTGTTTTTCAGATTGTTGGAGGAATTCTTGTATTAGCATATGTCCATCTCTTCCTTCAAATGCCCTCCTGAAGGACAGATCTTCTGGTTCAGGCTCCAGGCCACTTGCTAGCTAGGGACCTTGCAGACTAAAGGGCTCCCTTGCAGGTTGCCGGCTCAGTGGGACAAAGAAACTTCTGCAGCAATTGCCCTCACCACTTTGACCCAATACCCCAGCCCATAAGCAGGCTGAGTTGGGGAATCCTTTGACCTCGCAAGTAGAGAGGGGTGCTGGGGAAGGGAAGCTGGGATGGGATGAGAAGAGAAAGGCAGCAGGGGGGGAGCCCCCGCTGGATGGCCAGAAAGTTTAGGGGGATGGGGGGTGCCTGAACTCCCCTTTCCGGGGCGTCAGGCTAGCTGGTAGTCGAGCACTCACTCACCCCTCCAGAAGGATGGATCTTCTAGTACAGGATCCAGGCCACTTGCTAGGCAGGGACCTTGCAGATTAAAGGGCGCCCTTGCTGATTGCAGGCTCCGTGGGCCAAAGAAACTCCTGCAGCAATTGCCCTCACCACTTTGACCCCAGCCCCCAGCCAGGAAGCCGGCTGAGTTGGGGGATCCTTTGACCCCGCAGATGGAGAGGGGTGATGGGGAAGGGAAGCCGGGAGGGGATCAGAAGAGAAAGGCAGCGGGCAGCAGGGGGTGGACTGGTCTTGAAGTCAGAGATCCACCTGCCTCTGTCTCCGAAGAGGCTGGCATTAAAGACCTGCACCAACACTGTCCTGCTGAGCACTAATTCTTTTTGGAGTCTGTCTTCTCCTATTTTGCCAATGATCTGCTTCTTGGAGTTATCTAAAACTTTAGTAAGGCTTTGTTTCCTGAGAGATAAATTTTCAAAAGTCTGAAATGTTGTCTATCTATGGATAGTTGGTTTTTGACATTGTGGCACCCAAGAACTGCATTTGAAGTTAATTTCTCATTTTGGAACACCACACAAGGTGCAGAAAACAACTGGTTCATTCCCTTGGTAAAGGTGCAGGTTCTTTACTTGGTTTGAACAATGACATTCTCCTGCGGGACTTAGAATATTGGCGAGTGACAGGGTTGATTGCGTTTAACTTAATTTCCATTATATATGCCAGAGAACACTTTCCGTTTTTACTGTATAACCACATCTGTAATGAGGTGAATTCAGATTTCCCAGTGCAATTAACACTAGAGAAGGCTTTCCTTGGATTTTATTAGCTTTACAGATGTATTTATTCCAAAAATAGATCTCTCTTCCAGGAAGAATATAGAGTCAGGGCACCTTCATTTTCTCTGAGCAAAGAATGTACGCATAGAAATTCGTGAGTATTGTAAGTACATGGTAAATCAAGCTAAGCTGAAAATATGTGATATTCTAGAACTTACCTTGCTAAATGGCTCTCAGGAGCCATTAGCAAAAGCAAAAACCTAAACCAAAATTAAAGCAAACAGGACACCTAAACCTTCCCTCTCTGTTCCTGCCAAGGAGAATTTTCATTTACAAGGCAGAGAGATACTACAGAATTAACTGCTGCAGTCAGCAGCTGGACATGAGGGGTGGACCCAGGAGGTGTTTGGTCTTTCTTTTAAGAAGTGTGATGATGTCCCTGGCTGTCTGTTAGCAAGCAGGCTAACTTTAATGGTACCTATAAAGCCTGAAAAATAGTCAGAGAATGGAGTTGAGCCTGCTGGGGATTGTAGAGTTGATGCTAATGTTGGGAGTGTTTTAGAGAAACAGCAGAGATGAGTGAGAAGCCTGGCTTCTTTGGCTGGTGAGAATCACAACAGATCTGAAGATCAACATCACATGACTCTCCATTGTGCTTGGGATTAGTACTATATTTCAATTTATTTTTTATTCATCACAATCATTGTAGGTGGGAAAAATAGAAACATCTTGGTGGTCTTCCTGGAAGCTCAGTGGCTTGGTTACCAGTGACTGTTTTCCGGGGTGGTCCAGTTCTAGGTCTGTGAGAAAATAGAAATAAATGGTGCATTTGAGAAACATCAGGTACATACAAGACCATATTCATTTTATGTTTATAGTGACCATAAAACTATCTGGCATGACCCATTCATCCTTTATTTGGGATTGGGGGAGGTCAGAATTTAAGAAGTTTCCAATACTCAAAGCAAAAAGTTATCCTTATTGCTATGCCTAGGTGCATAATACAAAATCCAGGAGGGCTACTTGACTGTCTGCTCTATGGGAATAATTACTGTCAGAGCAAAAGAGAAACAATGGATAAAAGAGCCGTGGTTATGGTTTGGGTGTTGACTATCCTACAGAGGTCTTGTGGTCCTATGCTGATGAGTTTTATGTCAACTTGACACAAGCTAAAGTCATCTGAGAAGAGGGAAACTCAATTGAGAAAATGCCTGCTTAAGATCAGGCTGTAGGCAAGCATGTAGAACGTTTTCTTAATTAGTGGTTGATGGGAGAAGGTCCAGCCCTTTGTGGGATGGACCATTCCTGGACTGATAGGTCCTGGGTGCTATATGACAACAGACTGAGCAAGTCGTGAGGAGCAAGCCAGTAAGCAGCACTCCTCCATGGCCTCTACATCAGCTCCTGCATCCAGGGGCTTTCCCTGTTTGAGTTCCTGTCCTGACTTTCTGTGACGATAAACAGTGATGTGGAAGTGTAAGCTGAATAAACCCTTTCCTCCTCAACTTATTTTGGTCAAGGCATTTCATCACAGCAGTGGAAACCTTGACGAGACAGGTGCCAAGGAAAGAGATGGCGCCTCGGAGAGGTGCAGTGAAGTAGGAGGTCGTTGGGTTGTTGAGGATAGGTGTGTCCTTAAAGAAGAGTATGTCCCACTAGCCCATTCCTTTCTTTCTCCCTTTCATTCCTAACTATGAGGTCAGCAATTTGCTGTGCCCCATGTTTCCCACCATTGCCATCTGACACCTGCCTAGAGGCCTAAAAGCAGTGGAACACCACGAAACTTATGGGACCGAATACCTCCAACAGTGAGATGAAATCAACCTATTAAAAGTAAGGCACTGTTGAGTATGAAATGGGTATTTTGCTGTGCTTTGTTGTTTTTGTTGTTGTTGCTGTTAGGTTGTTGGATTTTATTTTTTTGTATATTTACAAAAAATCTTGTTTATATTATGGCAAAACTTATTTGTCCTTGTTTTTCTTTTCTAAGATATCAGGAAGAAAATTTTCATCTGATACTTTGTTCTTTGAGTTTATGCCTTAGAGAGAGGACGTGACAGAACATATGAGCATGTTCTTAGTGTCATTTTTTTAGGTCTCTGTCATACTGCAACCAGTCTGTGCAAGGTGTGATTCCCGTATCTAAAACATTTTTTTACCTACAAGGTAAAGAAACTCCTTTATCTTGGCAGTCCAGGGAACACTGATTTAATTTCTTTCAGGGAAAAAAAAGTCATGCTTTGTAAGATTGAAAATCTTATTCCTTCCCCAGTAGAACATCAGTTTGGAGCCTTGAAGTCTTACCTAAGATAATAAACATTAAGATGATAATTCCAGCTACTGAAACACTTTTAAGGCATGAAATAGAATGTGTCTGTTGACTGTACAAGAGATAAGTCAGAGGTATAACTAGGGACAAGAACACGTAGAGACAAAATCAGATTCTATTCAAATCTCTAGTTATACACTAGTGGGCTTTATTGAAAAAGAGTAACATGGTCAGTCATAGTTACTGTAACAGTGTTAGGGTGTCAAAACTGTAGAAAAGAATGAATATCTTCCAATTTAAGAAATGATGAAAAGACTGGCCTGTTTGGGGGACAACACTCAACATTTCTTCTGGTATCACTGACTGCAAAGCTAGGTCCAGAGTGACCATAGAGGACTCAGTCACCTCAGCGTGGTTCCCTGTTAGTGGAATGACTTCAGATTTAGTCCACAGTAGCACAGAATTTTTCCTGGATCCCAAGAATCACAGTGTATGGGTTGTTGTTGTTTGAAATTTAATAGAAAAGCTTAGAACATAGTATTGTATTCTAGACATGATACCTCAACCATATAACCTTGTGCAGAAGGTGGGATTCTTTTTCAGTGCCAAAAAATCATCATGATACAATTGACTGTTAGTAGCTCTTCATTCCAGATTGTGTTCATGACCAGCAGGACATGGCTAAAATTGACTTCAAAATATTCCATTCATTTTGTAGAAATTTATGGAAGAAAGGTGTAAATGATTTTTGATTTTTCTATTTAGGTGATCAAAATGCATTCCAATGATCAAACAATTTGATAGCACAGAAGTTTAAAGATTATTTAAGGTTAAGGAAAAATATTAATTGAGGGGACAATTAAATATTAATTAAATGACACAAAATACCCATAGAAGATAAAGAAAATTGCTATCACCAAGAATAATTAGTATTTTAGAATTTTCATAAATGTGTTATTGTGTTAAAACTGAGTTTATCTCTTGATTTTGTGAGCATTAAAATATTCCTGAAAGTTAAGTTAAAAAGAACTCTCTTAAAATATATTAGTTTCATGTTATTTACTTTCTTTTCAAAATATAATTATATATTTTGTGTGTATGGGGCACTCATGGACTATGATGCATTTGTGTGGAGGTCAAAAAACAACTTGTAGGAGATTCACCATTCTAGGCCAGGGGATCAACTGGGGTCATCAGTGTAAACAACAAGGACCCTTACCGGCTGAACCATTCCATCTACCCTACTTTGCTTTCTTAAATGGTTATTTTCTTCTGTTTCAGTGTGTCCTCTGAGAGGCTAAAAGTATCTTCCTAAAACTTTAAGAAAATGTCCTCTGAGTTACGGGGGGAAAAACAGCTTGGTGTAAACAAATTCAAACAGAAATGATCATAAGGCTTTCTAAACAACCCTGATTCTTAATTAAAACTTCCGATGCCTTGAAGGTGGCTTTGTGAAGAAGCCATGATGTACTTGAAGTTTCAATCTATGGAGATGCTTACTTTATGTACATATTGTAATAAAGGGAGACTGAATTCACTTAAATAGAGGTGTAGATAATGTATCAGCAATGGTTCAGAAGCTAATTTAACTCTGTATCACACAAACCATGAATAATTTGTTATTTTGAGTTCTATTTTTAAGAAGGTAGAGAATTTACTTTGTCGTTAGTCTGGGTTCTGAATTTTAGGAGTCAAAGCAGCAGTGGCAATGAATGCTCTTGCTAGTGTCCCTGCTGATATTTGCTTTATTTATGTTTTAATAGACACTAATGCTGAAGTAGATGCTGAAGATTTCATTTATAAAGGATGAAATGTGAGCTGTAGGGAACATGGATCAGTTGGCTCAAGCTGGCAAAGACAGATAACTGGAATGGGAATTTTAATTTAGATTAGATGATTCTAGAGATGAGGTGTTTTTTCCCAACTCTATAAAAAACCTAACACAAATCAAAACCATTGTTCACAACATTTAAACATCTCAGCTGTAATAATTCTTAATGAACACCATTGAACTGACAAAAAAACTTCTGTTGAAATGTGCAGAGTTGGGATCACTTTCAGATTCAAGTGTGGGTTATGTACAATTAGAGATTTGCAGATTAAATATATTCATTGGCCACTTTTAAGTGATTGAAAGTACAATATCTGAAGAAAGCAAGTGGGGACTCTAACTGGAGAACTCGGCTCTGAAGAAAGCAAGTGGGGACTCTAACTGGAGAACTCGGCTCTGGATTTTAACGCCTGATGGCCCCACTTTTAACCTGTTTTCCTCTTGATGTGCACCAGGATCCCTCCCATGACATTTATTGGTATCATTATCCTACATAATGGTATTATGATGGATAAAGTACTAGGCTGGGTACCCAAGAATCTGGAATTAATCTTAAATATGTCAGAGTTTACCTGTGTATTTCTGTAAGCACTGAAGCTTTCCTCCAGGCTTAGTATGCTCAACTGAAAATTGAATTGAAATGGATAATAAATAGGATAGAGAAATTGGGTAAAGTTTGTGTTCTGTTCTAAGGTTTATAAAATATGTGATAAAATTCTGGATTCTTTGATGATGTGCTTTAAATGCACTTACCCCAGACAGTACATATGCACTGCATCAGGACTGCAGGATGTCTCTCATTTCAGCATCAATCTGATAATGAAAAAGAATGTTCTACAGTTTATCTAGCCTTCTACTTATAGGCTACTGGGTCATGCAGAATATGCACAGCATTTTGAAACCTTGTCAGCGGGGATAAGATTATAATGAAAACACATGTTTTCATTGTAATTTTCATTAGCCATGCTTCTTATTTGTTTAGCTTTGTATAGCCCCTCCCACAGTTTACAGTCTGATAAGAACAACAATAGAATTTAAGACATGCTCATTAATGGATGAACAGAACAGATAACAGAGGAGCTGGCTTTGTGCAATGGAGTCCTAGGGGAACTGATTCTATTCTATTCTTAACCTTAAAGCCTGGTGAAAGAAACACGAAATCAGGTTAGTTGTCATATGCACACAATGGGGTGAGGGAAGAGAGCAAGTTTAGTTTGGAAGGTTGAAAGTAGTGCAGGAGAATCTCACAGAGGCACAGAACTAGTCGCAGGAGGTCTAGCTGCAGAAGAAATCAAGGATTAAAATCTGTTGATTGTAAAAAAAAGAAAATCAGACTTCGGTATGAAAACAAGAACCACAGGAGGAATATATATTAACCTTGTGTTTTTATAGAGGTTATTGTGACCTCAGCATAGAGATGGGGTTCAGTGAGGCAGTAGAGTTAGCCTGGATTTGGGAGTTTTATTGTGAAGGTGTAATTCAGGGTGCAGACTACAAAAAACAAGGACAAAGAATGTTGAAAAATATAGAATAGGGATTGGGAAATATCTAGAAGGCGGAGTTGGCAGGACTTAGGATTTGATTTGATATATTTAGAAAAAGATGAGGAAATAAGTATAACTAAAGTTTCATTTGGAGACAATGGGTAAATGATGCTGATATGAGTCATGAGCTTGCAAAGCAAGAAGGTTTTAGCCAGGAGTAAGAGTTTATTGTGCTATAAGCAAATCTCTTGTTTGAGGTATTTTACCTATGCAGTTCATTAAAAAATGTAAGATAAAGTTCTAGTTTTTGAAAGCTATTATTATAAACTATATAGGATAATCAAGAAACATAGGTCAGTAGTTAGTCATTTATAACAATCAAATTTGTAGATAGGTATGTTTTCTAGGTAAAATAGATATATTTTGGACAGGTGGTCTTCAAATACTTCAAAGACCTATAGAATATGACATTTAAAATGTTTTGTTAGGGATTTTCATGACAATGAGACACATATGCTTTTGGCAGCGCACCAATTTACTTCAGAGATGATGGGCATTAAAGAAACTATTTTAAAGTTTGCTGTCATTGTAGCAAGATTAGTCACTTGGACAAGAAGCTGCTCTTGCTTGAACTGCTTGACAGTATGCTGTTTAAACTGGACATGCAGGACCCACAGGAAAGGGACCAGTGAACTTTGCTAGACTGTAAAAGGCAGGATGGTCCATCAGGGTTCCTGCTTCACAGAAGAAACTGGCAGACATTCTGCATGACACGGAGGAAAGTGACTGACAAACTGCCAATATAGGTGAGACAATTTTTCAAATTCTTGCTTTATTGAAAAGTCTGCCAGATACTATGGGCCTGTAAGCTGAAGATAGATGCACCAACATTGCAAAGGAACTTTGGGTGACTGTCCTGGCAGCCATATGTCTTTTTCATTTCTAGAGGCTTTAGAAGTCATTTGCAATGCATTTTTGTTTATCTAAATAATAGTATATCCTTCTGGTGTCTTTGTTGAAGTTGAAGACTAGATAGTTACAGTTGCAGTCTTACTTATAGATGATAGCATATAAATTAGTTATAAAATTTTGGATTTACTAAGGGTAGATTATCAAGTATTTTCTTTAAATTCAGTACGTTGTAAATGTAATCCTTACTTGATAATTGTTCTTACTGTGTACAGGGGACTATTATTTTCAGGTGTGTGACTTGTTTACACTGCATTTGTTTCATGCTTTGAGGCTGTGAGGCTGTGTTACTGTGCCCATCTAAAGCACCTGATGGTCCTAATAAAGAGATGAGTGGCCAGTAGTGACGCAGGAGTAAGGATAGGCAGAGCTTACAGGCAGAGGTATAAAAAAAGCAATGAGGAGAACAAGGAGCAAGAGAAGAAGGAGAGGAAAACATCAGGGGTCAGCCACCCAAGTCAGTCCTGGAGAAAGAAGCAAAGAAAGGTATACAGAAATGAAGAAAGATAAAAGCCCAATGGGAAAAGGTAGTTGGGATAATTTAAGAAAAGCTGGCAAGAAACAAGCCATACTAGAGTCAGGCATTCATAACTAAGAATGAGTCTCCATATGTTATTTATTTGGGAGTTGGGTGGTGTCCCTCCAAGAAAAATCAAGAGCAAAACAACATGGAACAGGTGGCCATTTAGACACTGATGGCACTCACAGAGAGAACACTCAGGGAAAAGCACCATGAACTTAAAAATCAAAGACAAATGGTACAAAATTTGAGGAATGAGTAGAGAATGAAGAAAGTATAAGATAGATCAAGATAGGAAGACCATAGGCTAACAGAAAATGGCAGCACAGATGCCATAGAAAGTGTATTAAGGGGCTGGGAAGACAGTGCAGGGAGTAAAGCGCTTGCCACTTAAGCACAAGGACTTAGGTTTGATTCCCAGAATCTGTCTGCAAAGCTGGGTATGGTGTTGTACTTGAAATCCCAGACTGGAAAGATGCAGATGGGTGGGGTCCTGGAACTTGTTAGCCAGTCAATGTAGCCTAATCAAAATGCATGTGCATCCACATAGACACCAGAGAACAGATATGTGCATGCACACATGAGCACACACGTAGTACATTACTTCAAAGAGGAAGGAGTAGTTGTGGGTACCACACATATGTTTCACAGAGGAGGCCGATGGGGACTGAAACATGTTTGTCAAGGTTAGCCAGTGGTATGGTCTAGCTTCTGGTGGTACCATACCACTACCAACACAGTCTCAGCAATGTTCCGACACAAGAATTGAGTGGAAAGTACAGGGAGTCAGAGGACATACTGTTTGACCAGAAAAAAATAATAAGAAAAAAAGGAGAAAGAAAACTCTAAGGAAGTGTTTAAAGTATCATATTCGCTAGTTTTGATATAATGAAAAACAACTTTAGTATAAATTGGAAAGATTTAGCAAAAAAGATAGGGACGGATGCAAGGACTTGAGTCAGATGGAATTTAGAGGGGATATGACCAACCAGATGCGGTTCTTGCTGTTAATATTTTAGCAACAGCAAGTTTGCATTTTCAGTCAGTAACAATTTTTTGGCATCAAGACATGGCTTTTGTCATGACTAGTGAGATTGGAGCTGCAGTCTATGACAACGGCAAGAAGAAAAGCCTCAGGCAGCTAACACGAATAAACACATGGGTTCCAGAACAGTATAGGATCCATTTCATTTAGTCCGTCTATAACACATATTTTAATGTATATAGTTGTTTTGGATTGTTCTATAAAATGTTTACACAGAGAGCTATTGATTCTGTTTAACATGTCATATGATCTTTGCTGGGAAACATGCTAACCTAAAGTGGGTGTGTCATGTGTAGAGTATGCACTGGGAAAGAGCAGGTGGAGAGCAAGCATCGCTGGCATCTGTCAGCCAAACTCCTACTTGGGCATTGGCAGCTGCTTCTGTTTGCTAAATTATAGTGAGCAGCTCCATCGCAATTTTCTGACTCCATGAGGCAGATGCTCTTTGCTGAATTATTCTCACCAGGATTAAAAAATGGAGTGGGGACATCAAAAGTCTCAGACAGTGTGGCTCTGACTTTGGTCTCTTTTAAATAACTTAAATGGCTGTTGGAGAGTGATAGGTACAATGAGAAATGTAAGCAAATGGGATCCTGTATTCTGACAATGACCAACACACGCCTTCTGGCGGAGTAGGGCGGGTGCTGATTTATTGACTGAGATACAAATAAAATCATTCAGTGTCTTGGAAATCAGTGCCTCTCAGGTATAACATCAGTAAGGCAGCACAGCTAAACTGGGCTCCCTTCTCTAATATCTCAGTCTCCTGAGAAGAGAGAGAGAGAGAGA
>LOJH01067356.1:0-10231 GCA_001685095.1 Ellobius talpinus | reverse complement strand
TCTAATAATCTGTGTACCACCACGAAGTGGTGGCTTACCGGGAAGATTTTAACCTACATCCATCTTGGGCCAGAGCTTCATGCGTCTGCATTGAAAATTTCACTGTATAGGAAAGACATTTTCTATATATTCATGCAATATATTGAAAAAGTAGACATGTTAATAGTATTTTATTGGAAAAAGATGGAACACATAGACCATTATTATTTATTCAAGTCATTTTCTTAATTTCATGACAAAATTAATTTCATGTTTGGTTCCTAAAGATAATTAATTTCTTCATGGCATCCTTCACTTCCTTATTCCTTAAGCTGTAGATCAAGGGATTCAACATAGGGATGATCACTGTATAGAAGACAGAAGCCATTTTGTCTGTGTCTAGAGAGTGGTTAGAACTGGGCTGCAAATACATAAAGATGAGGGTTCCATAGAAAATGGTTACTGCCAACATGTGGGAACCACATGTAGAAAAAGCCTTGCGTCTTCCCTCAGCTGAGCGCATCCTCAGGATGGCAGAAATGATGAATGTATAGGAAATAAATACAATGAGAAGAGAGGATATGAACATGATGCCAGCACAGGCAAAGATCCATAGCTGTTTAGAGTGAGTGTCTGAACAAGTTAGCCTGAGAAGAGGCATGTCATCACAGTAGAAGTGATTGATGATATTGGAATGGCAATAGCAGAGGCGAAAGGTGAGGATGGCGTGAAACAGGGCTACCAGGAAGCTGTAGCAATAGGGTGCAGCTACAAGCTGAAGGCAAATCCCTGGGGACATTAGGACCATATAGAGTAGAGGGTTACAAATGGCCACATACCTGTCATAGGCCATGGAAGCCAACAGCAAACACTCAGCTGTCATGAAGGCTAGGAAACAGCCTAACTGGGCAGCACATGCATTGAAGGATATCACATTTTTTTGATACAAGAAATTCCCAAGCATCTTGGGTGTAATGACGGAGGAGTAGCAGAAATCAACAAAAGCCAAGTTGCTGAGGAAGAAGTACATGGGCGTGTTGAGTCTTGCATCTGCTTTAATGACCAGAATCAAACCCAGGTTGCCAACTGTTGTGAAAAGATAGACGGATAAGAATACCACAAAGAGGGGCATCTTTAGCTCCTGGCGATCTGTGAGGCCCACAAGAACGAACTCTGTCACCTGGGTGCAGTTTATCTGAGTCATGAGTCTTTACAAAATCTGTGTGCAAATCAATCGGAAAAAGTTGACCAACATTTTGACAAGAATATTTTCTCTTAATGTAGTGAAATACCATTGTATTGTTAACATGAAAGTAATAGCTGAATTGGACAACGATTAAGCCTTTTGGAGTCAGAGCAAGAGATGATTATGAGGAAGTATTTTCTTAGAGACATTTCTCTCAGTCTAAATTGAAAATAAGATAATAGCCAGTCTACTAGTTCAATCTTTTCCTGAAGTTGCTGCTTATTATTTAAAACTCAACATTAATATTTTGAATATGTAAAACAAATATTTATCAGAAAATGTTTTGCTTTGATATGATGGAATGTGGTAATAGATAGATTAGTGTATCTAATTGTTAACTGTTGTTATAGTCAGTTTATATTGGTATATAGATTTTTGTATATTGATACATATATAAAATTGTCTGTGTTTCTGTCTGAAATTGAATATGTTACTATTTTTGTTTCAAATGTTTATTCATATATATAAAGTTACTTTGTCCTATTGTATGCAAGCATGTTTCTACCTCTGCTTAAGATACTTTGTATGTTGATCCAACTTTAGGATATATTGATCATATTGTACTATATATATGTGTGTGTGTATGTGTGTGTATGTGTGTATGTACATATATATTTAGTTTATCTTTGGGGTCATTGTTCTCATTTTCTATACATCTAATTAAAGATTGTTAAATTTTAGAGGGTAGAGTCTTAGTCTTTAAACTATATAGGTCTTAAGAATTACAAGTCAATCATCACCCATGTTTGCCATACTTACAGTTAGCCTAGTTAAGTTCTCTAAATGCACACAGAGATTGTATTCCACATATGTAAGGTAATCTTCAAGCACTTAAAGAAACTGTAGAATTTGGCATTTAAATAAATCAGGATTCTATTGATGTGAGACACTATTGTTCCTGGCAGCACTGAAGACACTCTACTTGGTTTTTGTTTTCATCTTGGCAAAGCTGGTCTTTGGGCAAAAAACTTCCCTTGCCTTGACTACTGACAATATGAATGCTGTCCAAACTAGACAAGCAGGATACAAGGAAAAATGACTGCTGAACCTTGTCAAGGCAGGGTAAGACAGACAGTCTTTCAAATTTTCCTGCCTCTGAAAATGGTCTTTCAGATACTCTAGGCCCCAGGCAAAATAAGTTGCCCCAACATTGGAAATGAGACTTTGGGTGATTGCCCTTCTAGTTTAGTCCATAGGGCATGAGACTCTTAATCTCAGAGCTGTGGATTCAAGTTCCATATTGGGCACCAAAATGTGGGTATGTTAAAGAGGTCTACAAATGGCCCAGAATGGAGTATAACAATGGTTTATCTAGGGATAAAACTCACAGTTAGGAAAGAGATACATGGTACTCTCTGGGTGCTGGAAGCTAGAAACCAAATTAAAAAAAGGGGTCATGCACACTTTTTGTCTGTGCTTATAGCACACTTTTTGTCTGTGCTTATAGTATCTCAGACCACACCCAAATGGCCAGCATCTAAAAGACTATTGGCTAAGGAGTTTCCACAACAACAACAACAACAACAAAATGGTTATCAGTCTTCAATTTAAGAAAACATATACAAATTAAAAAAATGAAAATTATGCTTTATTTTGTTAATCTGCTTAATGGCGACATGGGGATTCATTTTTAGCCATGATCAAGTGTTGCAAATGTCTGGGCAATGGTGGTGCACGCCTTTAATCTCAGAACTCATGATGCAGAGGCAGGCGGATCTCTGTGATTTTGAGGCCAGACTTGGGTACACGGTGAGTTCTAGGACAGCCGAGACTACAAAGAGAAACCCTGCCATGAAAAATAAAAAAAAACCAAAAAAAACCCAAAATCTGCCACAGAACATGAAAATATTGATAGTTATATCCTTATATATAGAGATGTGACTGTCTAAATCTTGAAATATTACTGAACTTTATTTTTCTTTGCTAAAAGGTTTTCAAGAAAATCACAGCATATTCACCTTCTCATAGTGTTTCATTGTGCATGTTTAGTTCTTATCTTTTTTTCCACCCAAGGTCTCATTCTTGTTATCAACTGTAGGAACACAAACACTCATAGCTCATTTCCTGGTTTCTTGGGATAATTTATTTTACTGCTTTTCTGAAATAGTTTGTCATGTTTCCTTATACCCAGAATGTCCATCAACTGTTTTGAACTTACAGTCTTCTGTAAAAGAAATATGTATGCACACATACTTACAAAATTGTGTATGTATTTGCTTTAACATCATGCGTCTTTTAATACTAAATCAAAGTCATGAGAAACTCTATCTTCCTCAGAGAAAGTGTTACAAATGACCTGTCTTTTCCTAGCATTTGTACAATACAAATGTTGAATTCTTCCTCACAAAATGTGCATAAGTTAGACAAATCTCTGATCCTGTCTGCACCAGTTGACATTCTTGTTACTCTGTCACACAATAGATAGCTCATTTTTTTTGAATTACTTAGCATGTTTTTCAAAATATAACATTATTATATCATTTCCCATTTCCATTTTGTCCTTGTAATACCTCCTACATAACTCTGCTTGCTCTTGTTCAAAATCATGGCCTCTCTTTTCATTAATTATTGTTTTATACACATATAATTATACATTTATATTCTAAAATACACAAAACAACCTCTTTAGTTTGCATAATGTGATTTATACATATATTTCCATTGGATAAACAATTTGTGTAACATTTCCTGGGGAGACTGTCTCCCACTCTCAACATTCTTTAGGTTTCTGTAGGCTTTTTGTGTGGGACCAAGGCCTTCCTTGGTGACTTTCCTTTGTCTGCATTGGCCTGTCTGTTGTAATTTTTATCATAATGATAACATAGCATTAAAATTAGTTGTTAGTGATTATATTAGGGCAATGTCATGCACTGGTGATCTTGTCTCTTATTTAGATTGCTTGGCTTAGCTACTGAAGTATGAAATAGAGGTAAGCATAGATGTGAAATTTCCTTCTGGGTTGAAAATTACTCATGCTATTTTATCAAAGAAAAAATTATAGTGGAGTTTTAAGTCTAGGCATAGGTACTGGTTGCCTAATCTACAATTGCTCTACTAATGGAAAATAGCTATCAAAAGACAGAATTTCAAGAAGTGAGGTTTTAGATTAGAATCATTCCTTTGGGTGTCTAGTCTTTTCAAAATAACTTAATAGGTTTTAGACTTTTCAAATACTTCCCCACCACAATCTAATTATACATTCCATATACTATGAAGTATAATAAAGTAAATTAAAATGATACAAGAATAAACTATTTTGCTTTATTCTAGAAAATGTTACCTAAAATTTTTCAGTCTGAAGATCTTTATGGTCTTCAATTTTAAAATACATATTTTGTCACTAATGTCAAAACCTGTTCGTTGAACTTACTTGGAAAACCTGAGTTTTATTTCTTCTGCATATAATGTTTGAACAGCAACAAACTATGGGCTTTTATCAGTGATACTATCCCAAAGGATCTACTTAGAAGAATGATGTGAGAACAATTAGTCAAGAAAAATTATAGTTTATGTCTTTGGGGTATAGATACGAAAAAGCAGTGAGAGATAATTAATATATTTTTTTGGTTTGCAGAAACCACAGATCTTAAACTCTGCTTTTTCATATCATTGCTCTAATATCCTGTCTTGGGAACTGCCATTTTTCCTGATTTTCATTTGTATTATTATTTCTGCTTGGTTTTAGGTTTTTCTTTTAAATTTGTTTTCGATTTTGGGGGAGGTTGCAAGGGCAGTAGGCAGATGCGAGAAGATGGGGAGATGAGATTGGAATGCGTGATGTGGAATCAACAAAGAACCAGTAAAAGCTAAAAAAAGAGAAGCAAAATAAAATAGTTACGTAGAACAACAACTACAAAAGAACTGCCATGTGATAATTCTTAATATTTTCATTTATTTGAAAGAACTAAGTTCCAAAAATCTACTTTAGAGGACCATAAAACATAATGCTGTGTTTATTTGCTGTTTTGAAATACTCAACAAGTATGTTTTTTCTTCTTTTATGCGGTTGGTTTCTGATATTGATTTAGTTACTTAAGTATATGATCTAAAATGCATCGTTTTTTATTTTAATAACATTTTTTCATTTATTTTACAAAGCAACCAGCTTTTTCTTTGCCCTCTTCTCCTGTCACCTCCCCTTTCCCATCTACCTGCCTCCCTACCCACTCCTCCTTCATCTCCATTCAGAAAGAGACAGGTCTCCCATGGGCTTGCACAAAGCATGTCACGTCAAGTTGAGGCAGGACCAAGCTTCTCCCCTTATGTTGAAAAAGGGCCAGCTAATCCAGCATGTATAACAAGTTACCAAAAGCTAGCTTTGTGCCAGGGAGAGGTCCTGCTGTCACTTTTAGAGGTCTTACTAAGAGACCAAGCTACATGATTGTCACACACATGCAGAGGGCCTATTCTGACTCCCTGAGAGTCTTTTTGATTGTTTTATTGGCCTACTCTTGGAGACACCATGGAAAGAATATGATTTTAATATATTAGGGACAATGATCCTCCAATGGACTGATTTTTTCCCCTAAAGATCATGTGTTGAAACTTACACTTCTAATAAAATAGTCTTTTAAGATGGTACCTGTGAGATGCAATTAGCATTAGAAGACATCATGGAGATGGTTGCTTTGTGATGACATTAGTGCTTTCCAAGAAGAGACAGCCCAGAGCATGCATTTTTCAATCAATCTCTCTACTTTTGTCTCCCCAACTCTCCTGTCTCTCTCCCTTTGTCTCTCCCTTTATAAAGATGTATAAAGAGGTTATTGAACCCACAGAATGTCTATAATTATCAGGAAGTCAGAAAGAGAGCCTTAGCTGCTACTAATGAAATCTGACAGAACATTGATCTTTGTTGAACATCTGGATCCAGAATAATGAGAAAACCTACTTTTATTATTTAATTTACAAGTTTATGGTGTTTTTATTGAAGTCTAAACAGGATAAAAGCATCTCTAAGAAAGTCATGCAGTTTTCAGTGCAGCAAATGCAGTGACACATCATTGCTAGGGATGCTGATTAGGGAAGACTGGGTACCAAGATGGCCATTTATGCTAATAACAGTAAGGCTCAGGGATCACCATAGAAAAGGGAGTAGAAAGAACTTATGGTAGAAGACAAGGAAGAAAGCAAGAATAAAGACACAGGTTATCCTAAAAAACAGAAACATTTTGGAATCAAATCGGTAGAGCATATTTTCCTGAAAACTACCTGCAGGAGAGAACTGGAGTCATTATTTTTTTTAAATTTTTATTGCTTTATAAATAATACCATTCAAAATTTCCACTTCCTCCCCTCCTCCCATTTTCTTCCTCCTCCCCCACTCGGCCCACCCTGAATGTGCCCGATCTCGTCTGGAGTCATTATTTTAAAGTCAGGAAAAACCTGATGAAGAAAGGACACAGAATAAATTTGAAAAATTTAAAATGTTCAGATAAGACAAACTCCAAGACACCATTTTCTGTTGGCCATCTTTGTCTGGGAATGTGATCTGTCCCTATAGTGCTTTGTTTCCCCAGTGAGACTCCTTGAGAAAACTAATCTATCATTTGCAAGTGGTTATCATTTGAAAGTACTTTAGGATTAGGGATTTGGGCATGTGTTCACTTTTCCTTCTAGCTCTAGGACCCTACCCTATCTGGTGCAAGTCCACGCAGACCCTATGCACACTGCTTCAGTCTCTGTGAGTGGGTATATGCACCAGCTCTATTGTGTCTAGAAAGCCTTGTTTACTTGGTATTCTCCATCTTCTCTGGCTATTACAGACTTCCTGACTTCTCTTTTTTTTGGGATTTTCTGTGTCCTGAAGGGAGGAGTTTGATAGAAACACTATTTTTATTTTTACTTTTAATTTATTTAATTTAATTTAATTTATTTATTTAATTTATTTATTTATTTTTTGGAATAAAATTGGATATTTATTACTTAAAGAAGGGGGAAAGAAGAGAGAGAGGGAAGGAGAGAAGGGGGAAAGGGAAGAGAAAGGGAAGAGAGGAGAGGCAAGCATGCCAACAGAGAGCAGGCAGAGAATCAAGATCTTAGTTTATTTTAAAAATAATTCTTTTCCTTTACACCACAGGTTTGTTATAGCTTCTGGCTTTGCATTTTTACGGGATTTCTGAGCATGCAGGAAGAAGTGAGTCTCTGCATCTGTATCTGTTTCTTGCTCCTTTTCTTGGGCTCTTTCCTTATGTTTGTTTGTTTGTCCTAGTCCAACTGTTTCTTTTTGTTTCATATTATTAGATTTTATTATTATCCCTTAATTGCCTGCTTTTTTAAATGAGGGAAAGAAAGGAGGTGAATCCACATGGAAGGGAAGTTGAGGAAGAACTTGAAGAAGTTGAGAGAGGAGAAACTGTAATTAGAATATATTATATGTAAAGTAATCTAATTCAATAAAATAAAAAATAATAAAAAAGAAAATGGACATAGAAATGTTTGATTTAATGATATTTCCATTGAACACCTATTAAGTTTAAGATATTAAGCTCATATTACTAATATTGGGGGAGACCAATAGTGAAAATCTATGTTTGTTTATTGAAATTATTTTCTTAGTTCTTTAAACACCGAAGTCTGGTTTCTACTGTCTATGACTTTCTTCAGGGCATCTTTCACATCCTTGTTCCTAAGACTGTAGATCAAGGGGTTTAGCATGGGGATGATCACTGTGTAGAAGACAGAGGCCATCTTATCTGTATCAAGAGAGTGGTCAGAACTTGGCTGTAAGTACATGAAGATAAGAGTTCCGTAGAAGATGCTCACGGCCATCATATGGGAGCTGCAGGTAGAAAAGGCTTTACGTCTTCCTGCGGCTGAGCGCATCCTAAGAATGGCAGAGATAATAAACGTGTAGGAAACAGAAACAATCAGAACAGAAGAAATGAATGTGATTCCAGCACAGGCCAAAATAGACAGCTGTTTGTACTGAGTGTCTGAGCAAGCAAGCCTGAGAAGGGGCATGTCATCACAGTAGAAGTGATTGATGATATTGGAATGGCAATAGCACAGGCGGAAGGTGAGAAGAGTGTGAATCAATGCCATCAGGAAGCTATAGGTATAGGGTGCAACTACAAGCTGGATGCAGATTCTGGGGGACATTGTGACCATATAGAGTAGAGGATTACAGATGGCTGCGTATCTATCATACGCCATGGAAGCCAATAACAAGCACTCTGATACCATGAATGTGAGAAAGCAGCCTAACTGGGCAGCACATGCATTGAAGGATATGAAATTTTTGCTATATAGGAAATTCCCAAGCATCTTGGGTGTAATGACAGAAGAGTAGCAGAAATCAACAAAAGCTAAGTTGCTGAGGAAGAAGTACATGGGCGTGTTGAGTCTTGCATCTGTTCTAATGACCAGGATCAGCCCCAGGTTGCCTATTGCTGTGAACAGATAGATGGATAAGAATACCACAAAGAGGGGCATGTTCAACTCCTGGTGGTCTGTGAGGCCCACAAGAACGAACTGTGTGACTTGGGTGCAGTTTTTCTGAGCCATGAGTCTTCAGAACATCTGTAGGAGTAGAGAAAAATCCAAATGATACATTTCCACTTTACATAACTCAAGAGATAATTAGTACTTTATGATCTCCTAAAAAGATTTGTCATTGTTGCTCTACTAGTGTAGGGATTGTCATAGTACTGGGATGTTGAATATAGGGCAGGTAACAGAAAGAATTATGAGCAATTGATTCATGTTATGGGAGGGGCTTCAGTGGTATTGCCAGAGATAAATTCCTGTTCCTTCAGTGAATAACTTCCCACCCAATATCACACAAGTAACTCTATTTTTTCTTAAATGACCACATACAAAAAGAAGACATGAATGGAGAAGGGTACATGTAGTAAAGAAGGGTGGCAGTGAAGGAAGGAAGGGTAGGGGCAGGGAGAGAATTAGTACAACTTATTATATATGGTGGTCCATGACTTTAATCCCAGCACTCAGAAGGTGGAGACAGGAGGATCTCTAAGTTCAAGGCCAACCTGTTCTAAAGAGTGAGACACAGAGAAATCCTATCCTAAAATTATAAAACAAAAGAAAACCGTATAAAGCCAACAGGCAATAAAATAGAAAAATAAAAGAGAAATTTAGATAAGAAGAATATTTTTCTTCTTTTATTCTAAATCCATCAATTTATATAAAGACTGATGAGTGGAAGAGTACACATTAGTCCATTTTTGGTTGGTTCAAATGTTTTGTTCAGTACATTCTTGTAACTATTTCCTGATTTGTTATAATGTCTAAGCCATGACTTATGAATGTATTTACAAAGTATACTATATCTTCTGCAGTGGCAACACTATTAAAATTTCCTCTTGTCGCTGTAGTCGAACATATATATGTTCATACACACACATGTAAAAGTAGAAAACAGAGCCATCTTGTAAGAGAAATGGGATAAGAGAAAGAAGTGATAAATATGGATGGATATGTTCAGAGTACATGCTACACTGTAATAGATCTGCTACTAGGAAACCCATGGTTTGTCTGATGAATATGTTCTAATACGTAATTTTAAACTACTTATTGTTCCAGTATTGGGATAATACAGTTCTCTACTTTTCCTTGTTTATACTAGTAATTTATTTTATATAAGTAGTCTAACTTATAGTATTATCTTAAATATATCTTCATAATGGAAAAACTGAAAACATCTAACATTGTGGAACACACACAAAGATATTTATGTATCTCATTTCATTTTACTGAGTCTTAATGTAAGAATCCTATTTTACAGGTCTTTTAAAAATGAAAGCTCCAAGATAAAATATAATCAAGTGAGGCAACATAAAACAATTGTTTTGAGAACCCTTATATTTTAAAATTATTTCTTACTCAAAAATCACACTTCTTAGTATGTTTTCAATTAATTATAATATGTGTTTTTCTACGCTTGGAAGCCCAAATCGTGTCCAGGTTTTATTTCACACCAACATCTCTGTCTTCTCTCTTTTTCTTCCTTCCTTCCTTCCTTCCTTCCTTCCTTCCTTCCTTCCT